>JAPERH010000029.1:0-188796 GCA_030411535.1 Beauveria australis | reverse complement strand
TCTTTGGGGGACGAACAAAGGCGGCTAAGGTTGAAAGAAGTGGCGCGATGGACTGTCAGTGGTTGACGGCTCATGATTGTATAAAATTAGGTCAGTCGGGGAGGCTTGAGAGGTCTACCACAGAAACGAGAAGACGAAATTCGAGAGCCCCATTCGCACATTTGATGTTATGTGAATGCCCGCTTGCTTCGTTGCGGCGTCGGTCTGGCAAGGAGGCAGGGCGGCGAGACAAGCCACAGCCGTTGAAGCACCGGTCTGGATGCGCTGGCAGGCGAATTGTTCACGGAAGCGTTGCATTGGCCAGGCGATGCCGCTGAATGCCGTCATTCGAGCATTCGGACAGGAATTGGCCAGCGCTGTCAAGGACCCTGCAGGGCTCCCATGACTAGCTCCGTCGATGGTCGTTCCGCGTGGACATGAGCTGGACTATACTGGAGCCTATCAAAATGCATAGTAAGGCTCTGAGGTTAATTTGATATTACATTGGCCTTGTGTCGCGATTTGTACCTGGATTCGCTTCGTTGTCTTGGTGCTGCTGGATGCTTTGGTTTGTTGGGCTCGTGTCTCTGGCGCTTTGGGTAAACTGCAACGTCGTGCTCGCGCCGCCTGGCTTGAGTAGGTGGGCAGGCTTGCGGGGTCGGGAAGCGGCACACCACACACCAACCGATGGTTGAAGGATTGCTGATGCTGCTGGTGCGTGGGCGCCACTATATACAGCTGCCGGCGTCGCTGCAGATGAGATGGCGGGCTGACACGGTCGCTGTACGAGTCTGGTTGCTTGGTACCTTACATGGCTGCTACAGCGAGCATGGCATCTGGTTGGTCGCGTCTAGCAAGTTGGTTTCTTCATCGGCATCGCATCACATCGAGGCGCCGTCATTGGCGGCGACGTATCGAGGTCAATTGCGTGCGTTTGCATCCAAAAATAACAACAAACGTGCTGGCGTTGAGACAAGAATGGGATCCATGCGGCAGCAAATAATTCGCTCTGCTGGCAGGTAATAGAGACTGCAATCGATGGTGGTAGAGCCGGCGGGGACGGACGCACAGAATGGATTGTGATTGCTGGGCCATTGTCAAGCAGACATAGTGCAACTGTAAAGAAGGAGAACGAATTGAAGGAAGCTAAAAAAGCACTGACTGGTGAGCTAGCGTGCAGCGAGGCTTGATGGCTGGCGGCCCCAAAGCGGGTCTGGCAGACCAAACGATCAATCGAAGCCGTCGAGGAAGCGCCCAGCTTGAGCTCGGCCTCTAATTGGCTCATCTTTCTGCAAGCGTGTCTTGAGCCCCAGCCAATCGTAGCGCTCATCACACCTGCTCTGACTGCTCTCTGCTGGGACTGCAGGCACTTACAAGGTTGCAGGGGTCAGATCGCCCGTCTCCCGCCGCTAACAACTTGGGGCTCATCAAATTTGCTGGCGCAGTGGCAGTTAGCGCTGTCGTGGGGCTCTCTCCAGCTGCCTGTCCACTAAAATGTGAGCCCAACTGCTCCAACAATGGACCTTGCACCTCTCATGCCCATTATATCAACCACTAAAACACCTTCCACCAACACCACCAGCAGTCTAGCTTCCATCCTCCTTCTCAACCTCTCCCCCTCAATCCCACTGTCCTAACTCATCAACTCATATACCCAGCTGCCGGCTACCTACCGCTCCAGGAATCATGCTCCTTCGCTCGCTTTACACGCCACTCTCCGCACCATGATCCCCTGCTTCTACTCCGTATGCCAGCCTGCATTGATTTGATCAACGCCACTCGCTTCGGGCTCCGCCGTCCTGCGTTCGCGCCATCAGCCATCTCCAACTTGTCCTTTCCCAGCCACCAATCCTGCTTCTCTCTCCCACTCATCCTCACCTAACAACCATCGCTGTCCTTGTCTCGTTCTTCCGCCTCCCGTCACTAGTCTGTCTCGTCTATCCAATACAATGTTTGTCTGCCCGACATCTCTGCCTGCCCTCCCACGATTCTCGGCGCTCGCTATGCCTAATGCTCATCTACGGCCCGTCCCAGTCACGCCTCCTCTACGGATAGATATTATCGATTTTTTTAGCTCTCATCGGGGCAAAAAAAAAACTTGTTCGTTTTGGGTCTATTTCTGACGACGGAAATCGCACCAAACCCTGACCGTCTTGGCCCTCTGGTGGCGGCGACGTTTTGACCGCCAATCCCGCCGAATGCCTCTACATTACGGAGTACATGACTTCCCGTATTGCAGAAATGTCTTGTTGCTGCATCTGCGCTTCCTGTGGCTTGCTAAATCCGTGCTCTATTCTGTCATGCGGGCATACTCAATGCTCCACGGGCCGCCCGGTGCCGCGCTGTCCAACTTGACGGCTCATGGCCTGCGTGTACCTGTAATTGAATGCACTGTGCATCACGAATGGCCTATGACCTATACAGACGATTGCACCTGGCAATAATCACCCATCCACAACAGCGTCTCTTCACGGCACAAAGACTAATTCATAATGAACTCGAGAATCGTAGCGCTACTGCCACTTTCGAGCGAGCTAACTCGAGACAGATGCCGGTCCTTTGTCAGCAGGAGCAGAGACTATTTGTCTAAGACAAACCCAATTGATCGATTTTCTTCACTTCCGCTTATCTGCGGATACATTGTTCCTCGTTTTATACGAATACATGCTCAATTGCAAAATTCAGTATCGTCATGTGAGGCATCAGGTGGAAAGAAGTGCACGACGCCTCATGTCACAACTCAATACATCCGCTTCATCCCGAACGGCATCTCGAAATTGTATGCAACTCGCGTTGCACAGCATTTGTCCTACCGATCCAAAAGCCATGAATCCATCCGTACATTGACCCCGCCCTTTCGTATGCGCGCTAGTCATAGCCGTCTTATGTTCCTAATAACTGCCATCATAGTTGCATTACCACATCTTTCAACCTGAGCTGAACACAAATCTGGACACTGTAAACCGTTTCTTGTCCGTCAGCTACGACCTTGAGCTGAGACATCAAAGGATAATACATCCGTAATCCAATCCTCCCGCGTCTCACATTGTTCTTCGCGCCGAACTCGGCACTCACCATTCCCAAAGGGGTACTACATGTTTTTCATTGATAGATGTGGTAAGCCGGTATTTAGGGCTCAGGTGCGGGAAGCATCGCCAGTGAAGTTTTTGCGCTCACTTATCCAGTGCATTGTCTACCAGCCTCTTGATTTTGTCCAAGATAGTATTCAATGCCTCAACATTGACATGGCAGCAGTGCTCGGGCTCTTCGGGAGCCGGGATGCGGCCATGACCCCGGCCCAGGTGAGGAGCTTCACACCACTTTGGGTCTACAACTAGTTAGTTATTTATTAGCGATTGCAACGGCCATCAGGCTTGGCCGCGGAAGAAATTGTGATCAACGAACTGCTTGGCCGCAAGTCCTTGCGCACACATGCCCAACACAAGACCGGTGCCCAAAGTCGAATACTACACATCACACGAATTCACGCCCACCATTCTAGGGATTGGCTCCGCCAGATAGCCACGCTGAATGTTCGACATTAACGCCTCGCATTAGTTCACCGGCCGTCTCTGACCTAGCGCGGCCTGTTTTCACGACCAGGTGGGCATTTCTCTCAACGCCGCGCAAGTCGTCGCCTCCTCGAAACTGCACAGATGCCGATGGCCTTGCATTCGCAGACCACCTGGCGGGGATCAGTGTCCGGTACGTGCATTTTCTGCAAACGCAAGAAAATCTCTATGCTCGCCGTTGCGGTGGCCTTGGTCTCCGCACTTGATGCTTGACTCCAGCATGGTGTTGGAATCACGCAGAGGAAATGCTGAGCATAATGCAGACAACAGGCTCTCGCATGACTAGCAGTTGCACCACGCAATTCTATTATTGCCAACCCTAACTTTAGTAAGCGGCTCGCTTTCTTCTGTATAGTGCTAACAAGTACACGTAGTTATTAGGCTGGGCATTACAATAGTCCAACCCCAATTGCTAGAATGTGGATGCAACTGATAACTAACTAGTTAGTGGTCAGCCACAGTGCAACCCCCTCGGTGATATATCCAAATGCCTAACTAATAACTAGCATTATCACCCGAAACGCAACGCGACCATGGCGCACCCACCAATTGTCATGTCAATGGCAGATTCCAACCACTGTCAATGAAGCAAAGATTTCTCAGTTGGCCTTGACACCCATCCTGTTGGGCAAGCTGAGCCCCCACGCGGCTTGGGTCGCAGATTCGCAAACATGCATGGGCGGTAGTAGAGTCAAGTCGAAAAAGCATGTTCCACGTTTTCTAGTTGGGGGCCGCATTGCTGCAACACAATCACACCGGAACGAGGCCGTTCCATCGCCACAATCACACCCGGCCGGCTCCATCCTAGCAGCATGCATGGCTGGGCAGGGGCTGGCAATCTACCGTTGAGCATTAACCGAAAAGGGACCAGAAAAAAGCTACAGTCATGCAAAGCCGTCACACTTGTTGGTGAGCGGTCAGAATTGTTTGATAGTCCAGAGCTCTTATACTGCGGGAAAGAGTTTATGCTTGTTTTGTCACACTGATTCATCCTACAGCTTGCCTGCGGGTGCAATTCCTTTAGCTGCTCGGTCGTTCTAGACGGGAAGAAAGGACTGCCAACAGAATTTCAAGTAATGAGTTCGCAGTACTCGTGAGAAGTGTCCAACCCCTCCGCTTCAACTATATGCACAGTTAATCTCGCGCCTCCTTGTCCTAGCGCTCCGCCGTCCACTTGCAGCGGCAACTCCCCAGACTAGCCCGAGAAGCCAGTGCGCCGGGCGTGCTCCGCGAGCGGGCCACCAGCCTTTCTTGGTTCCTTTTTTTTTTCTCTTCGTCTTGCAAGAGCGTTGTTGCTGTCGAGTGCACGAATTCGGTGTATGCATGGCCAAAAAAGCCAACGGCTCCGTCATGTCTCCATCAGAGCATCTCGTCTTACGTCGCACATTAAGTTTTCACACGCTTGTATGATGTAGGGTAGGCCAAGTTCGAGTTGAGCTCTCGAAATACTTCACTATCAAGATGGTAGACCATTAAAGGTGCGTGTTGCTCCTGTTTTTCTCCAGAGTCATTTTTCATAGATTGTTTAGCTGTTTGTGTTTTGCAAGAGTTGTTGTGGTGATCTGTAGGAAAATGCCTAGTATCAGATTGTCGAGGCATGTACATGAATCTCCTTGCGCGTGTTTGAGTAGTTGAGTACATTCAAGCTCTGTATAATAGTGCCTTGTTCAATATAAAAACAGCAACACCTAAACAAAAGAATAAGTACCAAATAAGAAAATAGCGGCGCACTTTATGTTCACAACGATCATTTACATTTTTTATATGGTGCATTTTTTTCGAACTTTTGAGAATCTAGATACAGTCGCGTTAGGCGCGTGCTACACGCGTCGGAACCACTTTGACTGTGCTTCCAGGGTCAAGTAGCGAACCATCAACAAACATTTCACAAGGAGCGCTTATGGATATGCTTGGCACTTGCCAACTCGAGACCGGCCATGCAATCCAAGATTTCACTATGCAGCCAACGTCCACGATATGAATAGACGTGCTAGGGGGGAAAGACGCGCGCAGTCTCCGTCACATATGACGACAGAGCCCTCCCGTGGAGGCCGACGCCAAAAGAGAAAACAACCCAACGACGCAAACTCGGCAAATGAGACCGACTCTCAAGAAGAAATTGCGCGCTACAACAGATTACTCCCATTCAAGGATGATCTCGCGGCACTGGGCTTTGCCCTTCCGATACCCACGACGGTCAGGCGTCAAGAGGCCTCATCAATACCGTCTCGTGCCACAGCGGCCTCATCAATACCGACCCGTACCGCACCATCGCATACCACAGCAGACTCATCAATACCGACCCGTACCGAACCGTCGCACACCACAGCGGACTCATCAATACCGACCCGTACCACAGCGGCCTCATCGATACCGTCTCGTGCCACAGCGGCCTTATCAATACCGTCCCATACTACAGCGGACTCTGAGAGCTTGTTCCTTCCTTTATCAGATGAGGATATGCCGGAAGCTGACAATATCCGACATGATGCTATTCAAGGATCAGACGAGGACACACACGAGTCTGGGACAAATTACGATGAATCACAATTGCGTGTGCCTTGTCCGCGACCATCGGCCTCTCGTCTCGCGACGCCAGCGAGTAAGGACAGACACAATTGGCTTACAGGGCTGTCACCGAGTGTTACTGGCCAGGAAAACACCGACACAGAAGCGCTTTCCAGGCTCCCAAAGAGCCTCTGGGAGTTTCATCTTGAGCTACGTCGCAATACAAGTGCTCCAGGCAGCTATCGGATGTTCTTCCCGTCTGCCATGAGAGATGTCATCACGGACCGTCTCGGGCGCGGGCCGCTACCTGATTCCTTCTTTTACAGCGGCCCAGCTTGCCAGATAGCATGGCAAATGCGGGAAGCGAGACGTAGCCTCTCGGCCGAGACGGAGTTTGACAAAGCCGAAGCCATTGTTGCCAAAGCAAATCAATGCGAGGAAGGGAGCTACATTGACTCTCGCTGGAACCTGAACGTTCGCATGCCTCTGTTGAAGTTTGTCCTGGGTGGATCCCGTAAGATCACCCACAAGGCTCTGACTGGCAAGATGACGACGTCATTAAAAGAATTCGACCCAGTCGCAGCCTCTACCAACGCCCGGCCTCCTAAGCAGAGCGGCAAGGTGACCATGGGCTTGTTCTTGGAAAATGAAGAGCTAACTGAAGCCGTCGAGGAAAAGTTGAATACCGTGTATGACGGCAAGGCGTTTGTGAATCCTTGGGAGCAAGCCAATTTACGACATTTGCCCGTGGCCTGTTTCTTCGAAACGAGCGCGACACAGCCAGAGCAGGACTCGGTGGCCGAATGGGGCAGCGAGATGGGCCGGCAGGTCGCCGCTGTCCACCGTCGATTGAGCGACTTTCTCGACGCCAAGTACTATGATCTGAACAGGCCTTTAGATGACGCCTCTGACACGTACTTTCATGATGAATGGACCGAGGCGCATCGAAAGGATATGAGGCACCAGAACAAGTTGGGGTCGGAGCGACCTTTGGATGAAAGCGATGAACCATGGGAGCGTCCGCTGATCCCTGTTCTTCCCCAGATTTGTGTGCGCGGGCATGATTGGTACTTGTACTTTGCTTGCGACCGCGGCAAGCACATTGATTTGCTCGACGGCCACTGGATGGGGAGTAGTCGAGATTTGGCAGATGTCTACTTTTTGATCAAGAACTTGCGAATCGTGGTAGAGTACCTGGAGAAGGAGTATTTCGAATGGATCTGGCATCTGTTTATTCAGGTCTGGGACAGGGGGGAATTTGGAGAATTATCATAGTCTTGAGTCGGACTCTTGATCTAGTCTAGGCAAGACAGCCGCATCGGCATAATATCAACGATCAAAATCATACACCATCGACAAAGTAAATATCAGTCCACTAGACAAATCTAAATCATGTTAAAGGCCATTCAAAACAACTTGGTCGTATCCCATGTTTATCCAATTGAACCTTTCGTTCATACATTCGTTTCTGCAAACTGAGACGATACGCGAGAACACGTCGGGGTGGGTCCTCTTAACGCGTTCATCATCACGTCTCCTGTAATTGTGCATATTACACCTGTACATGCCGGCTGCCCCAAATCATCGACATGTCGAGAGCAGTGAGTGCAAATGCCCAACATGCCACCGCTGCTCCGGCGCCAAGCAGCTCTCGGGGCTCAGACTTGCCAAGCCATGGACCAGCTCCTCCCGTCGGTGCGTACCAGGCCTACCTGGACAGCAAAAGGCGAGATCAGCAACAGGAAAAACTCATGGAAATCGACAGAATGTACGAAAGGCGTCCGATACACTTGGAATGGGAAGAACATGCTGCAAACGTCGACGCCATTCGGCAGGCGTTTGAAGCCGAGCGAGCGAGCACGGCGCAACAGCGCCCTCCCCCTCGTCCCAAAGCCGGCAGGATTGCCTCCATGTTGCCGCAGAAACAGCCTTGCGGGGACGCAAATGCAGCTTCACTAGAGTCTATACCAGGTTCTACTCGCGTAGCAGTATGCAGGCCAAGTCAGCAAGATGTGCTTGCCGATAACCGACGTCGCTGGCTTAGCAAGCTAAGACCCCCCGTGATTCACAAAGAGAGTACATCCAAGACGGCTCTTGACCTACTACCGAAACCGCTCTTGGAGATGTACTTGTATCTGACCCAAGACGGGCCCGCTGAAAGAAAGTCCTTTCTGCCAGAGTGCATTCGAGAGACGGTGACTGCAGAGATTGGGCAGGGGCCCTTGCCCAGCTCATTCTTCTTCACCGACCCTTCAGTCAGCGGCCAGACTATCAAACGGATCGACCAAGTCAGGGATAGCAAGGAGGAACTCGACACGCTTAAGAAGCTGATTGCCCAAGCTGCGCAATGTGGCGCGCAGGATAGGGACTGGACCACCAAAGTGAGGGCGCCGCTTATTGCTCATGCCATTGGTTCCGGACACGAGGCCACTCTTGAATGTTGCCTTCTCGGTTTGCGTGCCGGAACGTTGATGCACCCAGACTGTATTCCTGTTCCGGTGCAGCTGTTGCAGGAAGATATGGGCTTTATCGAGGGGCGAGTGAGTATGACCATTAATATCAAGGATAGCCGCTGCCTGTCACGCGCCATTGAGAAAAAGCAACCCGCACCCAGAGCACCGGTACACTTTGTCAACCACATATACGGGGACATTTATGGGAGCATTTCCGGGGACACTTCCGAGGGTGGCGTACTCGGGCAAGTTGATGGCAATGGTCATACTGCTGCTTCCAATTATCCCATCGCTTGCATGATTGAATCACAGGCAAGGCCAATCGATGGCGGCGCGATGCATCGGTGGGGAGTCGATCTGGGAATCCATGCCGCGGCGTTGCACAATCGCCTGTCATGGTTTCTGAATGCCAAATACGGCACGAATCGCAAAGAAAACTACCGTTTTGGAGGCTCTTCTTTGGGCCCCGACGACGGTATACCAGAGCCCATGTACCGGCCACTGATTCCTGCTTTGCCGCTCATCTTCGTGGCTGGCCACGACTGGTACTTGTACTTTGCCTGTGATGGCGATACTGAGATTGTGCTGCTGAGCGGGGTGCCCATGGGGTCGACGCGCAATCTTGTGTCAGTCTACCAGCTTGTCAAGGTGCTGCGGGACATTGGCCGCTACCTTGAAAACCACTACAAACCTTGGCTGGTGACGCTGTTTGATTGCCAGTGGCCGCATAATCCGTGGGGAAGAGAGACGGCAAATCGCCCACTCCATGCCGGCCGATGAAGTCTTTGTATTACTGGAGACGGGTGTATTCGGCATTCACCAAAGTCTATGACTTTTTTTTTTTTTTTTGGATTTATTATTGGCGGCTGTATTTGTTTAGTGCCATGGTAGGACATGGACCGGAGCGAGCTGTTCTACTAGACGGGGTGATATGTTGGATGTGCGAATACAGTAGTATGCAATTTTCCATTTCAAAGTGTACGACATTAGTTGGGCTCGAGAGACACGAATGCTTTAAGAGAGTAATCATTTGGGTATTGGAAGCTAGCTAAAAGTCTATCCATAGCTGGAGACTGTGAAAAGGGGGGGTATCCAAAAGAGGCATCTAACGTGTAAACAAGGTAGTATAGTAAATAAAGCAAATATCCCTGATTGTCGTGACAATCCACAGTGTCCTGTACTGTTGCATCATGATGAGGTTTGAAGAAAAAAAAAACATGTAAAAAATTCAGCAATGCTCGCTCAAATGCTGACGAGCCCGACTCAGAAAGCCATAAGCTCAAGGTTTGGTTGTATGTATGCGAAATAACCGCTCATGGCCAAAGAGAAAAGAAACATGTGAAGAAGAGTAAAACGCTAATAATCCGTCAAGGAAGATAAGAGATGAACAAGAAGAGAAAAACATTAAGTGGTGCTAGTGCGGACCGAGGCTGACAGTCAAAGCGGGACAAGTTCAGGCTTTCGGCTGGGGTAAGATATCGGGAGATCGGGGGGCAAGAGAGCAGGCGTGGGAAAAAAAAAAAAAAAGGCCGGTGGCAATTCACATGTGGCAGCGAGACCCTGATGAATGTGATTGTAGGCTAGGATCGGACTTTTGGGGAGGCAAGTCGCCGGTTGTGTTGAAGTCTTCGGCCGGCGGTGCGGAGGCAGCCTGGCCCTCGGTTTCGCGTATTGCCTTTTTAGGGTTCCGACAGATCCCGGTCCCACATGTGAATGGCCAAGTACCCGAGACTTTGGTTCGGCGGCAGTCCATCGCTACAGAAGAGGTACCGAGTACTCTCAGCCTGCTTCATAGCGTAGCGCTCCGAAACAATCTCCAGCAGCTTCGCGGCTGTATGCCAGCGCTGCAGATGGATTTCGTTGTGTACCACTCAAGTATGGCTGCCCTTCTGTCCCTGTCGCGTCAAAAGGAAGAAAAATGTGTTCAGTCAGATGCGCGGTCGCTGCTGTGCTGGTCAAGGCCGTAATGGCCTTCCCGTGGTTGGCCGATAGCCTTTGTGGGGGAGTCGTAGAATAAGCTTTCCCCGGGGGGGGGGGGGGTGGCATGTGCGCATCTTCACATGCACTCGTATTGCTTAGGCTGAATGTTGGTGACGCGCCTCACTCTTCGGCTTCTTTGATGGGAGCCATGGTGTAGTTATTGCGCATCGTCTTGCCGCTGCTCTTCTTGCTGGCGGCGGCGGCAGCGGCGGCGGTGCGGCGGCTCTTGCTGGCCTGCTGCTTGCGGCGCTCCTTTTCCTGCTGGACCATGCGGATGAGATCCTTGCGCACGTTGAGGCGTTGGCGCTGCATCTCGAGAATCTCGGCTTCGCTGGGCGCCGCGCGGACGGGCGAGGCGAGGACGAGACCGAGCGTGGGCGGCGAGGCGCTACCTGCGCTCGACACGCTGCGGATGTCGTCGCTCTCGGAACCGCTGCCGCTGCTGCTGGGCTCATCGTCGAGGAAGAGGTCGTCGTCGGAGAGGTAGGAGCTGGCGCGAGGCTCGTGGGTGACGTCGTCCTTGTTGGAAGAGCTCAGCGATGAGCGGCGCGGCCATGAAGGAAAGGCGCACGACTCGTCGCGGGATGTGACGCTTGTGTAGATGTTCATGGGCGCTGAGCCGATGCTCATGGAGCTATATGAGCCATATGAGCCGTACATGATGACAGCTGGTATGGATGTATATGTGTGGTAGGTTGTTGTATACTGCGGTTGTTGTATACTGCGGTTGTTGTATACTGCGGTTGTTGTATACTGCGGTTGTTGTATATTGCGGTTGTTGTATAGTGCAGGCAGTAGGTAGTCAACAATCGGGGTGTCGAGAATGTGTAGTGTTGTTGATGTATGATCTGGGGTCGAGAACAGAAGAGGATGGGGAGGATATGATATAAGACGATGTGTTCCGGTTGTCGCTCGCTTATGCTCTGTTGGGGTTCGGCGGAATATTTGTTTGAAAGGGAAAAGGCGAGAATGTAGGGCTTATAATAAGACAACGACCTGGAGACCTTGGCTTGTGCTTCTGGCTTGTGAGCCTGGGGATGCGAGGGGAGGGGGGGGTGTGGATAAGCTGGAGCCCGATGGGTCACACACGGTTGTATTAAGCACCCAGGCATGCAACTTGTGCAACTTGTGGCGTACTTGTAATAGCCTGAGCCGAGGAGGCTCTAGCAAGGTTCCGGGGGAAGGCTTCTTGAGTCGCCAGCCGCCTCGGTCGCGACTTTGCCCGGGTGTCGGAAGTATGGATCCGGTAAATTTGTATGTATTCTTTTTTTAACGAAATTATTGCAAAGAATTGTCAAATTTTTTTGTTTTTGTTTTTCTTGCTGGAACAGAATGTCAAAGCTGCGGTATTTCGAGGGCCGGAACGTTTGGCAGGTTTCCGGGACAAGAAAGGCAGGACCGGCAACTATGCACCGTACTGATGAGTCAGGCTGATGTGTTTGGGTGTGGTTGCAAAGGCCCCAGGCTTGCAGCAAGTGAGGTCGCACTGAGTAATCCGTACAGATTAGGTGTATGTGTTGCACTCGGCGCTTGCGACAAGAGGTCAAACGTCGTCATAAGCTCACCGGCTGATTCAGAAGACGGCTGAAAATGTATAGAAAATGTACGGATTATAGAATGCGTACCAACGAGGGATGCTGATGAAGAAATCAAGCCGTTACAGAGATGAACCACAACTTGACCGTACAGATTACGGACACTCAAGGGGGAGTCATGATTCTATTAATACAGCGCCGCCCAACACGGGGGGCAAAGAGGAAACTTGGATGCGCAGCGGGCGTACCACAAACCTGGGGCGCAAAGCAAAGAAAATGAATCACTATTTCGGTTGATGGAGCAGAGACACGGGTAGCGAGAAGGGGGGGGGTGGACGCGGCACCGCTACCTGTGTGCGGTAATCTGTAGGTAGGCGATGAACCTGTTGAAGCTGCCCGTTTGGGCACTCGTCGGGGGGTGTGAAAATAGAAGGGTAAAAAAAAAAAAAAAAGAAGAAGCCCAGCTTGTTCCCAACTGGCTGAATTTGAGATGGTTGCCGGAAAACTTGTTACCGCCTTTGTTACAAGGCCTTGATGGATGCCTGTGCTGTGCTGTGCCGCCTGCAAAACACTCACCGACCGCTTCGGAACCTGCAGCCAAACTTCTATCGCGATGCATAATGCGTACATGAGTCGCTGCAGCGCATGCAGTTTGACCGCTTTGTCCCTTGACATTTTAAAATTCTGCATGTATTCAACTCCTGGAATTCTGTCAAGAAGCGCTTTTTTTTTTTTTTCTTTTTTTTTCCTTGAACGCGATTCAAGGGTTTCCCCCTTTGAGTTGACTGACAGGGTGTGCACGGTTGGGCACAGGCAAGCGGCCACCAACGCCAAATGTTTCGGCTTTTTTTGCCTCGACAAGGTCGATAAAGAGGAGGGGAAAAAAAAAAAAAAAAAAAGGTCGACGACGGTAGACAAGGGCTCTGGCTCCCCAAATTTATCCATACCAGTTCGCCATTGTTACCCCGGCTCGCGTTCAGTTGCTTGATTCCAGAATCTTTTCGACGACATGCCCCCCCCCCATGTTGGGAGCTTCTCCGTACGTTGGCTTCCTCGTTCCTGAACGAGCCCTACTGGTCACAAGGCACAGAAAGGCCTCATTTGTCCAGCGATGCCAGGAAATGCCTTCCCCTTCCGATGTGCAACACTTTGGCCAGGCTGTACGAGAGCACAGACTTGTACGGATTATACAGTGTCACCATTTGTCCTCGTCCAGGCTGAACGACTGTGTGACCATGTGGCAATATTTATCAAAGTTCTGGGGTAGCATCGGTGCGAGCCAGCAGCAATACTTGTTAGACGAAGGAGACTTGTGTCTAGAAAAGGAAGGTTTCCGAAGGACAAGATCTTTGCGGCATCGGCAACAACAACAACAACAACAATAACAACGATAACAACGATAACAAGAAAAAGCACGGTTGCATTCCCTTTTCCCCCCTCGCATGCTTTGCAGCAAATCGCGTGCTGCGCTGGATGGCAATTTCTGACCGATTATTTCACCGCCTCTGACATTTGGTGCAGCAGACGAGCTTGCATGGTGGTATTTCTTGCCAAGTTTTCCATGCAGCAGCGCTCCGCAGCCACTGCCGCAACCACTTCCGTACCTACATATGTGACTCGATTGCGTTTTTTTTCCTTTTTTTTTTTTTTTTTTTTTTTTGCCCTCTCAGCGCCCAACCAGTTGATACTGCGGTATTTAGTTTTAAAACCGCCTGCGACGATGTGGTTGGGTGGAAAGTGGAAAGTGACCAACTAAAATAATGTAAAAGACGGGCCGCCATCTTGTGTGCTTGTTCCCTACGCCGGCCCGACGTGGCGGAAGTGGCTTCTGGCGGTAAGGATAAGACGAAGGGGCTAGAACTTTTCTCCAGCAGTGTGATGAAACAAAGCAAACATTTCAAAGTGCAATCAAAATTATCATGAAGCCGCGAACCGGCTGGCAGGCGGGATGCGGCACTGAAATGTTCTTTTTCCGACTTTCCGGAATTATTTACTTGTTCGTTAAAAAAAAAAAAAAATGTACCGGGTAATCTGTAATCCGTATGGACCTTGGGTTTCGTCCATGGCAGCTGTACCTTTTTAGTGCCAGTATTTCTTTTGACCTGCCGTTACTTCCATCTCATTTAATACGGCCACTTTTTCTCATCTGACAGATCGCCAAAAGGGAGGCCAAGACATTTGGCAAAAAAGTTTTTGAAAAGAAAACACAGCCCAAGAGAGAACAAAAAAAAAAAAAAGGTGCATCGGCAGGGAGAAAAGAGAAGCATATGGGGGAAAAGTAAAAATAGGGATGCGCCTCTTGGACGGAAAACAAACAGCCCGAAAAAAAGCCCAAAGCAATCTTCTTCTCCTCCAGCAAAAAAATAAAAAAAAATAAAAATAAAAATAAAAAATAAAAAAAAAGTTTGCTCTCGTCACAGCTGGCCCCTTTGCTACCTTGTGTGATTCGAGCCTGCGCCGAACGCCGGACTACGGATAGTTACATCCTGTCTCAGACGTACGACTGGATAAGTAACGCCCGCTGTAATATCCGTACACAATACTCCGTACCGAGTTGCAGCTTCATACTGACGGTCGATCTTGCGCCCGTCGCAGAGACACATTATTAGGAGGTCATCATCATCACGAATAAAAGGAAAAACGCTCAACGTGATGTCGTGGCTAGCTGTAATTCGCCTTGGTGACGTTTCTACGCGCCGACTCGTGACGACACATCATAACCAAGTGGTGACGTCCTGGTGTCACTCGTCCCCGGTCATCGGCCAACCACATACATGTTGTATGTGACATGAAGCTTGGTTGGCCAGTGGCTACGTCGAAAATCACCCTCCTCGCGCCCCAGCGTAGGGCTCATCAGCAAGCACTCTGGCGCCCTCTGACTCTTACCAGTATACTCGTCACACTACCCCCCCCCTCCTTTTCTCTTTTGCCATTCCAACTGTTGGGCTTGCGAGGATGGCTTTTGCCTGCCTGTTCTCTGCCATCTTGCGCGTCATGGTTTGTAATGAGTACGGGCCACCTAGCGGCCCCTACCAATGTAACGTTTTTTCCGAGCCTGTTCCACGGAGTAACATGGGGGAGAACAGCGTCAGCGCGCCGCCACCAAATTCGTTTATCCAAAAATAAGCCGGGGCAAATCTTGGGGTTAATTAGAACTTTTCCCTGCGAGATGGGAAACAACGGCATCGCTGTTGGGAGTCGGACAAGACCGGCTTTTTATTGTCGGAATTATCATATTGAAACCACTTCTTTTATATCGGCAAGGCCTCGTAATTTGCTCGTCTTGGTATGAGCAATTTTGCTCTTGATTTTTTTTTTCTTCTCTTCATTCTTACTCTTTAGCTTTTCTTCCTTCTTGTATTGAATGAGCCAGCTTCCAGAAGGTAACCTATTCTTCTGCTCTCCACCCATCGTTTGAGACCGACCGATGGGGCCCTCACTTGTTGCCTGTTGGTGGAACAACCGTGGCCCGTGAGCGACTGTGTTTGACATGGAAACATGCACCCCGGGTTCCAGAATGGAAGCGAACAACTTGGCTCGTGCATCAAACAAAGTAGGGGGAGCCAGTGCGTCGCAAAGTGCTTATGATACTCACATGCACTGGAAGCAGATGATGCACAAGGTGCTGACCGTGCAGCAAACGGCGTTGGCATTGTGTCGAGCGACATGCCCGTCAGCATATTCATGAGCTTTCAGAAACATTACTTATCCGTACATTCTCACAAATCACCGAGGCCAGGTCTGAGCGGCGTAACGACCGCAGACAGAAGCACTCCTTTGGTATACCACTCCCTTGGTATACAAAAAGCAGATATTCACAAAGGCAGAATTTTCATACAATGATATTGAAAAAAGCCTCTGCCAACTGTGGATGACCAGTTTAAATACAGTTCTCGTTGGTCTAATCATGGTCAACCGGGCCGGTCCATGAGCGGGTGCTGGGCTTTAACCCAATTGGGCAATGACAGCCGTAAAATCACGCAACAGGGCAAGAATAAACATCTAACATGGATTAGATTATCTAAAGTCATGTATAGAAATCTCCCATCGTTGGAAAAAATTTGTCAATCTCTCACCTCTGCGACACCGCCAATCATCAAACCTACACTCTTATGGGGTAAGGCGGGCGGCATCGCGAGGGAACAGAACCCTTTCGCATAACTATAACAGAGGACCTCGAAAAAGCTTTGCACGACACAGTTGATACCAAAGGAAATACCTACTTGGTCTTATTGAATGTTGAAATAAAATAGTTTTTGGCAGCCCATGTCCAAAATCACCCCATGGCGGCATACCAATCTCATGGGCGATCGTGATGTATGAAGGGCCACTTTGGCAAGTCTGGATCAATTGCAGGACACCGGCTACGAGATCGAAGCGTAACTCTCCGTTTCATGAATCAAACGGGATCCAGTGACAGTATCTCGATCTTTCATAATGGCATCGAAAGACTGGCTCATGGCGCTACTCGCATCGTATCGGTATATAGCACACGGCCGCCAGTGGCATGGGAAATGCGTCACAACAAAGATTTCAGTTGGCAAACGGACACTGGACTTGGTGCTAGTCAGAAATTCATATTCGCGACTACATACTGTAAGCCAACAGATCAGCCCAGTCAACAGCAAAGGACGAGGACACACGTGAGGCCGTCAAGCTCGCTAGAGTCCAAGTCTCTCCCGTAAAACGATTTTTACTTGGAAAAAACAGTTATTCAAGTCGATTTGCCATCCTAATCGAGACCCAATTCGAAACTTGCCGACAGCAAAAAATACTCGCTTTGCGGCTTGCAAGTGAGCAGCGTGTTCGTCAATTTGTTCAAGGAGCAGAATGAGAAAGTCAAGTAGGTTGTTGGCAAGTCAAGAATCTCTGTCCAATCATATTGAAAGCAGAATACCGGCTCCAGTATTGTAATCTGCTCATATATTTGGCTCAACTACGAGATTTCTTCGCATCTAATGTTTGCTTGTTGAATCTCAGTCAAATGCCTTCCATGTGAAGGCAGAATTCTCCACGAAAGACAATGTAAAAAGTCATTGACTCGTTCTAGATCCCTGGCAAGCGCCGTGCCAGAATAAATCTTCCCAATGGGCGCAAGCATGACAGTGCCATAACGGAACGGCAACGTAAAATGACTGTCATCTTTGCCGTCGCTGATGTCTTGTCCGAGGCCAGATTACTTTGCGACCAAAAGGACAAGCGACGCCGGCCAATGCTGGCGCGACTTGTCCAGTGGATCTTGCATACAAGCTCAGTCTTTCTTTCTTTTTTTTTTCTTTCGAAATAAAAAGGTTCACGAGCTCATCTCCAGTATGATGCACGGTTTCGTCGTAGTCGAGGCTTTGACCGACCAGGTAGCCCGCCTGGGCGCTTCCATGTGCTGTGGTAGTTTATGAGGCAATTACCCGCACAAAAGCCATGAATTCGTCAATACTCGCCAGCGCCAAAGCACTGTAACCTGCATTGAAGATGTCGATGGAGATGCGCAGCGTGTAGGAGTAAGTTGAGACGCCAACTGCCGGCAGCTCTTTCGCCCTTTTGTAACCGCTGAGCGACGGTGGCTCGTAGTGCCGAGTAAAACCGAGCATCTCAGACAGATAAGAACTCGATTGGAAATATTTAAAAAAAGCATCTGCTCCACGGAATATCCTCCAGCAGGCTCGTCATTCGGCCCATGGCGCGGGTGAACAAAATTGGCAGAGTCAGCATCAGGAAGCTCGACGACACCCTGCAAAAGCTGGCAATAGATAAATACCTTGTTTTTCTTCTCAATGTCACCATCACCAAGCTCTTCCGAGCTTTTTTGTCATATACCCTGCGTCACCTTCTGCAAGGCAAAAGGCGTGGTGATTTGATGCGTACGGGACAGTCAGACACGTACGTATTTCCAACGAGCGACCCGCCGGAAGAGAATGACATTGAGACTGCCAAACTGCTCTAGTCCAGATCTATTCTTTCTCTTTGTATATACCACTCAAATTCTCGTAGTACCGCAGTCTTACCGGCCTCAAGAAATATGAAGCTGCTCTTTGCCCAACTCTTTGATGTTCAATATCGAGCGAGACGGAGGCTTATACTTTACCTTCAGCACGCCTTGACCATGCAAAAACTGTAGTTTAAGTAGTCTCTGAAAGATGTTCAAGAAAGCGCTCAAGATTTTGTAGTTTGTGGTACAGTTTTCGGTAAGAGTTCATCGTCTCTTCTAGCTTGGGCGTGCGGATATCTCACTTATGGCTACCTGTTACTGTCACCACAACTACCCTCCTCATATTGTCACCCTGACAGAACGCGGATGGCCAGGTCCAGATTGACAACACGACTGTCACGTTCATTTCCGGCTTCTATCGCTTCTCCGCAGCCTACAACTACAAGCACGTCCAGAGATCTAGGCCAAAGACGTCCTTCGCAACGACTCGACATCTCTCGTCAATACGGAGCCCGAACGAGTCGACCTCTTTGTCATTCTTCTCGTACTCCGACAGGCTTCTTGCTGATGAATGGAGATTTGTCATATACTTCCCAAGGGATAGCATGATTTCTGCTCTTTTGCTGCAGCCGATTCCAAAGCCTGGCCTGGGTCAGCAATGGAGGCATTTCTCGGTTCAGCGCTAGAACGCACCAACAAAATTGGTGGGATTGCGACACGGAAAGGAACCATTGGCGGCCAGATAACGTTGATAATAGGCAGAATGGTATTTTGTAGTTTGAAGGCCGCTGATTTCACCTACCAAATGATTGATACTGACTATCATCTTTACATACATATACTTCTAGGGGTCCCCGGGCCGCGTGAGGCCGCCGCTGACTATCGAAACCGGCAAGGTAAATGTGGCGAGCAAAGCTTTGACGTGTGACGTGGAGAGACTTGGGTCACAAACTAGCAAAGAGAATTATGAAAATTACAGAAGACTTTGAAAAGGAGTTGTTGCGACTACGCCAGCAGGCCGCTGACGCAGGCCACCGACGCAGGTCTCTCATTCGTTGAGAAGCCAAGAAACCCACTCTTATTGTGTACAGTACGGTATCCGTTGGTTTCGGTTTTTTTTTTTTTTTTCCTAGCTGGCAACTGACGTAAAAAGAGTTATTATTAGATGATGATAATAAAGGTATTCCGACGATGGTGTTGAAGCCGTGGCTGTAGAAGGGTGTGTGGGCCACGGCAACGAGTAAGGTGCCGTAACGCCAGTCACCGATTATGAATCAAGCAGGGGAAAAGGTACCCACTTTTGCCCCTATTCCACACACAAAACCAGGTGCCTTCTCCCAAGGAAGGTCCTTTTTCTTATGTACGGATAGACATCACAACAATAGAATTACGTTGCCCAAAAGCCTTGTGCCTACCGGTCACTCATCAACTGCGCCTCTGATCAGCTGACTCACTAATCGTAAGCTCAGAGACCCCAATTGCTGAGACAACACTCATGACAGTACAAATTGTCGTGATGGAGCACCAAGCCTAGAATGATCAAGAACTCAATAATACCAAGAAGACCCACCAACTAGATACCCGATCTGTCGCAGACTTGAACCAACAGGAGAAAAATGCGACAAACCTGATACATTTGCTGGCTGGTTGGGCTGTCGGCCACTGGCAAGACTCTCATCGTGGCCCGGGGAATGGCCGCATTCCTTTGGCATCAACTGTGTCTTTGCGCCGGCTGTCCTGCATTCTATTGCGAGCTTTTCGGCGACATCTGCTGTTCTCTCAAACGGCAATGCGCAAATGTGGCCGATGGTGGTGGCCAAACGTCAGTCTGCGCTTAAACACAGCGGCTCTGTCAGGAATAGTGCAGCGCCGTCAGAAATTCTCGCAAAGGACAATCTTTATTCACCACGGATTGACACATGCGATTTCCAGGACAACTACTCCAACGGCGAGTTGATTGTGAACTACGGGCTTGCTCTACCGAATACAATTCACTCGGGCCACCATCGAATCACACACACTGACACTGCTTTCCGCAATGTGCTTCCTCTCAACAAGGATGACCATGTTCAGCTGACTGAGTTATTAATCTCTACAGCTAATGCAATTCTACGCCTTTCCGCGCAGTACTCGCCAAACCTACCAGGGTTCTGGTAGCACTGTCAAGCCATGCCTCCCTAGTTGCTAGATTCACCAACTCGGCGTATCACGGGTCTGTGATCTGGAGTTGGCAACTTGCTCTTGTTGCAAAGGGGTCTGAAATGCAGTCATTAACATCTTGTAATACCATAAGCTGCAAGTCTCAGCACCTCGACGTCAAGGCAACTTTAGAGCTTGGTCTTTCCAGCGATGAACCGCGACTTCCTAAACAATCATGAAAGAGAAGCCGTAATCTAACTGAGCACGATAGTGTGAGCAAGTTTCTCGACATGCTGCTAGCCTCTCCACACGCCAAGAATCTCGAGTTCCGACGAGATGATACTTCGGCCGAAACATTACCCTACTCAGAGATGCAGATCTTCGAACGATCCATATATATCGTAGATCGCAGGAATACTTGGCATATTGAGAATAGGATCTTCAACGGCTGGCGAAGTTCTCGACGCATGCGGTTGTGAAAGGAGAAAGCTGTGGCAGACATTGCGGCGTCTGATTGGCGCAGACATTACAAAAATGTAGGAACGAGATCAAAGCAAATTAAGAGATCAAGGCAAAGTATAGAAAAATTATGAGAAGCGAACGCAAATATAATGATCACCTCATCTGCTCGGCGACGATATATTGCAGTGTTTCTCATACCAGATTGATCACCGCATCGTCCCGTCATAAACGAAACGCCTCGGCATGTGTACTAACTATTTAATACCCCCTATCTCGCCCTTTTCCGCTCTGCATGGGCAACGAAACATGCACGGAGCTTCTTGGGTTTATTATAAGAGGGGAGTTCTGGTTCATGCCCCAGCCGCACAGACGCGGGCTTGGACGCTGGCTTCCACTATCAAGGCCGATGGCATGCGCCCTGAAACGGTGAGCCTCCACAGCCGTTCAGGTACTACTTGGTAACCGAGTTGACTAGAGTGAACGATGGGGCCTATTCGTATGACGCACGGTACACCAAGAAACACTTTTGCCGAGACTGGCGCGGCGAGTCCGTCTTGGTATAAAGACTGCGCGATGCGCTCGCGTGCTTTTTGGTCTGGCTCTGCAGACTCTCTTTAAGCCAGCTATTCATTGTCACTCTTTACAAAAAACTTTTTCTCTTCGCCAGCTACATATTCATCCCTTTCAGAATGCGTTTCTCCATCACCGCGATTTCGCTCCTCGCCGCTGTTGCCTCGGCTGCGCCTCTCGACAAGCGTAAGTGATTTTACACACGATTGCTCTCATCGAAAAAAAAAAAAAAAAATCTTTTGGCACAGTTTCTTACAAAATTTTCGGGGGAAACAGGCCAGGAAAACCAGCAAGGCGGCAGCATACTCAGCGGTATCACGAGCCTGCTCGGAAACATTGGCGGCCACACCAACGGCGCCAACTACCCCAAAAACTCTGGGGGCACGGGCGGCGTCATGGCTGACATGCAAGTCCTCCCGGATCACTTCAAATGGACCTTGAACCCGCCTAGCGCGATGCAGGAGATTCCTGCTGCCCAGAACAGCCAGCTCCGAGAGGGACACCGCCTCGCGCATGTCGCCATCTACAAGGGAATGGGTGGTAAAGACGAATAGTGGTCTGCGGAGAGGATCAAATATTTTTAACTCTGTCATTACATTGACTATTCTATTCTAATTTGGCTTGATTTGATCGAATATTCCACTACTATTATAAACTCAGTCCTAGAAAGACGGCTCGTCTCTCTGAAAATCCAGGAGTGTGTGTACTATGAAACCTCGGAGTAGAGTGTTTTCGGAGAACTTATATTCACTACCATGAATTTTTGCCAGACTGTCCAGCCCAAAATGATGAAGCGAGATGGTGGTGGAGACTTTGCCTCGAACCAACACATTGTCACTTCTGGGACACGCCAAGTCTCAAACCCTCTCAGTGATGCCATCGTACTGAGACTCAAACTTCCTGCCTCGATTGTCAAAACCACAAAGTTCCGTGATGGCATACGTGTGAGTCTTCGTGGGAGGAGATAAACCGCTGTAGGCAATCGCAAATAACTATTGAGGCCGATTGCTCTCATCGGTTCAGTTGAGCAGAAATGATAGCAGTCTCTCATACACGTCTTGACTGTCGGGTAGCGGTGCGAGACATGCATAAGCCCGATGAAGAGAGTATAGCGCTCACAGAGGCTTGTTGGAGCATTGGTTGGTAGCGCCGGCTCGTCTTGGTCGTGGCTACGGACGAAGTGACTAAATTAATTAACTTAGACCAGACATGGCTGGCTCTTTAGGCAGCCACCAGCGGCCAAGCACGCTGCCAAAAATATGTGCCCACTGCCAGACCTTTCAGGTCGAGAGGCGGTTGCATGCAGTGATGCATGACGATGCCAGTGGTGATATTGCCGGGGGGGGGGGTTAAGGCATGCTGTAAGTATCTGGAGGCAGGGACTGCTGTGTCTTCTCGGACGAGGGTTGTAAATAGAATGACCTTCTTCTCACAGATATCTATTCATTTAAATTAAATATAGCTTGCTTTCAATGATAGATAGAAACTATAATGAGCAGTCATTATGCCATCACCGTGTTTTCCTGGCGCTGAACGCAGGCATCAGCCCCACGGTAAATCTATACCTGAACGCTACATAGGCTGCCTGCCTCCTCCCATACCCAGGGATGTATTGTCCGAGTCCTTTTTCATCAAACAAATACTCAGCCGTGGCCATAATCCAGATGTTATTACCGTAAAAGTATCCTGCGATTTTGTTACTCTATGATTGGTTGAGAAGCTTGCAAATGGCTTAGAACTTCTTCCTCCTCCACTGAGGGGATATGTGTATTTATGTCGCCTCCCCCGCTGCATCCGCGGAAGCTTCAACACTGGTTTCCGCGCCAGCATCTACTCTTACGTCGTCAGCATAGCCGCGAAAATGGCAGAAATTAATACCAAAACCCTCAATACTGGCGATGATGCCGAATACGAATTGATTTACTGGCCCGGCATACCTGGCCGTGGTGAGTTTGTGAGGTTGCTGTTTGAAGAGGCCGGCGTGCCGTACAAGGACCATGCGCGCACCCCAGACCAAGCTGTCGCCAAGGTGCTCGCCCTCATGGACCTGAAAAATATTGGCGACGACAGCAACCCGCCAATCCTCGCGCCGCCGGCGCTCAAGCACGGCAATGTCATTCTCAGCCAGACGCCGAATATTCTCATCTACCTAGCACCCAAGCTCGGGTTGTCGCCGCCGGCGACCGAGACGGCCTTTTACCATCTGAACCAGGCCGCTTTGACCATCCTGGATGGCTTCTCCAACGAGGTCCACGAGACGCATCATCCCATCGCCGTCTCAATGTACTATGAAGACCAAAAGGACGAAGCCAAGAAGCGCTCCAAAGCTTTCAGCGAGGAGCGTGCGCCCAAGTTTCTCGCTTACGTGCAGAGGCTCCTTGATTCCAAGACGAGCGGAGGCGGTCCATGGCTTCATGGCGACCGCGTGACCTATGTCGACCTTGTTCTCTTCCAGGTACGTGATGCCTTAGCAGGATATGTCCGATGCCGCTAACAGGGACAGTGCATCGATGGTACATCGTACGCATTCCCCAAAACAATGGCGCAGCTCAAGAGTTCGGGCAAGTACGACCGCGTCTTCAAGCTCTACGAGGCTGTCAAGGAGCGGCCAAACATTAAATCGTACCTGGCGAGTGATAGGCGCGCCAAGTACGCCGATGGAATCTATCGTCACTACCCAGAGCTAGAGGACACGATCGAGGCTGAGGTGACACTGAGCAAATAGTCGTTTCCGTATTCTGAGGTTGTGAACTACGAACATGATGCATTTTTCGTCGTCTCCCATCAGTGATGTCGCTGTCATCCTAGATCTTTCAACCCCTCTAGCAGCAACAGTGCCAACAGTCGTTCGAAACCCCCGCCCGTCCCTCTGGCCGTCGGTGTGCATGGTATGCCAAATGCTGAATGCCCATGCGAAATGTGTACCTGGTGCTCAATGCATTTCAAATATAAGTTGCGTCGTGAGATTTCTTTTTAAAGTTGTGAATGCCCAGCGAACCAAGCCACATAATGTGGCTTGTTTTTCGCCCCATATTATTAATGCACTGGTGTATCAACTACAGCCTCCTTGGGCGTGACGTACGATCGGCCTCTCCTAGCATGCGATATTACGAGTCTCGCTTCCTGCTCAATTAATTGCAACAGCCATCGTATACCTGTGATACTTTGCGTTGTAATGTCGGCGGATCTGTTTGCCGAGTTTAGCCAACAGAGTGTTGAGCCGAATCCGACCACGCAAACGACTCAGTCGCCATCCTATCAAACTGCAGTGGGCAGTCCGGCGCCGCAGCATTGGGCAAATTTCGGGAGCAGTGATAAAAAAGACTTCAGCAGCGGTTTATCGACACACGTTGCGCATAAGCAACAGCAATGGTCGTCTTCTCCGTTGCAGCCGGCAGCAGCAGCGCAATCACAAAATGCCGCCGACGAAGACGATGGGTGGGGTGATTTCGAGGTGGCAGAGCCGGCTGCTCTCCAGTCGGGTGGCACAGGGCAAACGTACCAACAGCCGTCTTCGCAGACAATAGCGTGGTCAGGGATTTCGGCTGCTCAAACGGCTAGCATGCCGGTGATATCGGATAGATACGGTGACGGTGACACACGCCCACAGCTTCGCCATCTACAGGAGCAAAAACAACAGAAACAACATCAACATCACGAACTGGAGGACGTGTGGTCACTGCCAAAGTCCAAACGGAAGAATCCAGTACAGTGGCAGGCCACTGACCCCGGTGTCATGTTTAATGCCGATGACTTTGAATTGGAAGATGGAGAATTCGAAGGCGAGAGCGACAACGAATTTGGCGATTTTGAAACAGTCAAACAGGAAGCTCCTGCGAATAGTTCCCCAGCCGAGATGACCTCAGCACCTGCCCCAGTACCGCCGCAGCCTTCTATACCATCAATGGATCTGCTATCATTGGACGATCCTATACCTGTGCAGCAGAGTCTATCGTCAAAATCGAAACCTTCAGATTCTACTGGCGCATTGCGCTTTGGAGCTTCTGTGCCGGCCAACTCAGAGCCCAAGAGATCTTGGACGCAAGATATAGACTTTACGACATTCGAGAAACATGCAATGCCAACAAAGGTGCAGCACAAGCCACAACCAAAGACGCAAACTACAACGCAGGCGGCAACATCAAAGTCTTCGAACGTCTGGACGACGTCAACCAACGACGACGAATGGGCCGCTTGGGACGATGCGTCGAGTAGCGGTGTCAATACCAACGTCGCCGCGAGCGACACAACACCAGTTACATCGTCATGGGATTGGAACTCTATAGAAACCCCGGCAGAAAACACAATCACATCCTCAGATAGCACTCCGCCCCCCGTCAATGTGCCACCTCCATCGATTCTTCTTTCGCTCTTCCCTGATCTGTTACGCTCCGGTGGAACCCTTTTCAAGACGATGTCTGGACAAAGCGGCAGTGTAAAAGAGCAGATTTTGTCCGATCCTAAAGCGACCCAGTTTCTACAGGGATACATATTATTAGCGACGACGGCGGCTCGCATCATGGCCGGCCGCAAACACCGATGGCACCGCGACAAGATCCTGGCCAAGAGCATGTCCATCTCGGCGGCTGGCAGCAAAGGCATGAAGTTGGCGGGCGTGGACAAGACACAAGTGGCGCGTGAGGACCGCGAAGCGGCCGACGTGGTGGCCGTGTGGCGTGAGCAGGTCGGACGGCTGCGGTCGGCAGTGACAGTGGCAAACGCGGCGGCCCACGCCAACCTCAGAGTTCCAGAGCTGAACGAGACGCTCTCAGCGCACACAGCCAAGTTGGTGGGCACAGCGCCAAAGGCTTGCGTGATTTGCGGGCTGAAGCGTGATGAGCGCATAGCTAAAGTGGACTTTGATGTGGAAGACAGCTTTGGTGAGTGGTGGACAGAGCACTGGGGGCACCGGGCGTGTAAGAATTTCTGGATAGAACATGAGAAAAAACTGCGGCAGCGCTGAATATAGTTTTAGATAGGTCTAGGTGTGGTGTTGGTGCGAGTTGGCTCAGTGTCATGAGAAAGGGAAGGGCAATACCAACAATCTCTCGACCAGGATAATAGAAGAAGCAAGCATAGAATTCCAAAGCTTAATTTAAAGCCAAACTAAGCCCCAATGCCAATGTCAATATTCTCCAGTGATATTATTTTCCGGTAATTTTGTAACGGTAATGGATCACTTTTCGCACAAGTTATAGCGAGAAGCGGGGAAGCAATTGTGAAAAGGGATGCGGCACAAAGCGTGTTCGTGTTTCGCCATGCATCGACGTCATGCCATGGTTTAATAAAACCGCTGCACACCCACGCCATGGTGGTGAATTGGCAAATTGGCTCGTCGCATCTCAAAGTCACTTATTAATGAGCTCACGCCTCACGGCAACCCCCCGCACCATGAAGGACCCAGGGACGACGGCAAACGGGTCCCACTACACGACGCGGGAGAGGACGCGAGGGGGGGCGCATTGCAGAATGTGAGTGAGCAGTTTTAATATGGAGAGAAAAAGTAACACAGATGATGGGTAAGTTGGTGGTATACTGATGGTAAATGAGCCAAATACCTATACATTCAAAAATAAAATAAAAAACTCGCCCTCACGTTGTCTTGAATATCAGTAGTTACAGTAGCATGTAACTATTTAGCAGTGTTGTTGTCTCGATGGTACCTACCGGAAACTTGTCTACTCCGCTGTCGCAGTCGTTGAGACGGGTACAGACCACGTACTGGCTCGACCATTTCGCAAACCCCGCCTGGTGTTGTTGAGGGGTCCTTGGCCACTGCGATGTTACTGGTTCGCGGTATTTTGGTGGGCTCAAGCAGTTTTCCAGCGGCCAATTCGCGTTGTTGCAGGGCTTCCTCCCCCAAGTCAAGGGCCAAGGCAAGCCTTTCCTCCCGCCACGTCCTGCCGTTTCTCCTCCTTCACCTCTTCTCCTCTCCTCTTACCTTGCCACCTCCACCAACCTTTTTTTTTTTCGCCCTCCACCACTCCTGCTACGCCAACATCACCTTCTTCCTCCCGCCTCTCCAACACCTCGCCTAACCACCTCCTCCTCCTTTTCCATCTCCTCTCCGACTAGCCTTCCCTCCTCCTGGCTTCACCCTCGACATCTCTCAAGCTCGTATTTGCCTTCTACCGCAACTCAACGCCCTTTTTCTCTCCCCGCCTCCCCCATCTCCCCTCGACCCCGCCAACGTCGTCGCGCTCATCCCACGTCGACCCTCACAGATTTCCCTTCTTCACCGGCCATTGACCTTTGTCGAGCTCCTCTTGCCACCCTCATCCACTTTCCACCTTGACTTTGATACAGGATACAGGTATGTTGATGCTGTTTGCTTGCTGGCGAATGCCCCGGTCTGCGCGGCTAGTAGCACGACCCGGCCTCGAGCCACACGTGCTCAACGTCGACGCTGATTGGCATTGGAGCCTTTCACTCTTAATTTGTTTGTTTTGATGCTCATTCTCTCACAACGCTAATCTTTCCTCTTGCAGCATCCTGTCACTCTCGATCTTTTCCCCGCCCCGAGCTTTCGTTCCCCTTCGTCATCTCTAAACCCATCCACCATGTCTACTCCGGATATCCACTCCAACGGCTCCAACGAGCTTCTGGACTCCATGGATCACCTCAAGATGGAGGACCGCCTCGGACCCGACGGCGAACCCGCCCCTAAGACGGACGAGGAGTATGCTCAGGCCCAGCTCACCCTCCGCGCCATTGTCTCCTCCAAGGAAGCCGGTGTTATTATCGGCAAGGGCGGCAAGAATGTCGCCGACCTCCGTGACGAGACCGGTGTCAAGGCTGGCGTCTCCAAGGTTGTCCAGGGTGTCCATGACCGTGTCCTTACCATCACAGGAGGCTGTGATGCCATTTCTCGCGCATATGCAATTGTCGCACGTGCGCTTCTGGAGGGTGCTCCCGCCATGGGTATGGGCGGCATTCTCCAAGGCAACGGGACTCATCGTGCGTATTCAGCCCTAAAGAGTCCAAAGTCAATTCAGTTCACTAACCCGTCCCAGCAATCAAACTGCTGATCTCGCACAACCAGATGGGCACCGTCATTGGTCGTCAAGGCCTCAAGATCAAGCATATTCAGGACGTATCTGGAGTCCGCATGGTTGCTCAAAAGGAAATGCTTCCTCAGTCAACCGAGCGAATTGTTGAAGTCCAGGGCACACCCGAAGGCATTCAGCGCGCTCTCTGGGAGATTTGCAAGTGCCTCGTCGATGACTGGCAGCGCGGCACTGGCACCGTCTTGTACAACCCCGTTGTCCGCACCCAACCCGGCACCACTGGCGGCACTGGTAGCACCGGTAGCTTTGGTGCCACTGGCAACGGCCGCGCCGAGTACAGCAGCCCTCGTGTCATGCGCACCGGCAACGGCTCTGACTTTAGCAATGGTGGTGGTGGTGGCCCTCGCCCCTTTTCTCGTCGTTCCGACTCGGATGCCGCCTCACGCGGCCCCCCCACCCACGACGAGAATGGTGAGGAGATTCAGACCCAAAACATTTCTATCCCCGCAGACATGGTCGGATGCATCATTGGCCGTGCTGGTAGCAAGATATCCGAGATTCGCAAGACTTCCGGCGCTCGTATTTCCATTGCCAAGGTATGTCAAGAGCACAGTCAGAAGAATATAGAACCCAGCTAACTTGTCAGGCCCCCCACGATGAAACCGGCGAACGCATGTTTACCATTATGGGTACCGCCAAGGCCAACGAATCGGCACTCTTCCTCTTGTACGAAAACCTCGAAGCCGAAAAGATGCGCCGGAGCCAGCTCCAGGACACCGAGTAGGCATGTTTACATGATTGCTGCGCTGCTGCTCTCTTGTCTGCGTTTTATACCACTTATGCATGGGCTTCATTTCAATGGCGTTTTGGCAGCTTCTGTCTGAGAGCTTTGTCTCTCTTGGTGGCAGGAACAGCTTGAACCACGGCGAGAGCACTTTCATTACAGCAGTGAGCCGAGCCAGGCTATCATTCTTTGCTTCATTTGTTTCTGCTTGCGATTGGGATTCGAATTCAACACTCTGCTTCAACTGATCATGTCGATTCACCTACTCTCCTTCCCGCCTCCACGACACATTGAACATTATCCGCCTCTCATCGACGACTTCCACTGTATAAATTTTAGCTATGCAGGCTCGCATCTCTTTTCTCGTTTCATTTCTCGGAGCAGGTCTGCCGGCTCCATGACTTATGCTGATACCACGACGTTGTCACCCTGGGACACTCTATAACTCCGCCCCTACCTCGACAAGGCGCGCATTGCGTGCCCTCTGGAATCACCATATCCTCCCCTCTCTTCTGTCCTGACGCACGACTTGCTTTGCTTTACAAAACAAAAAACTTAGTTTGAGCCCACTCGGGCTGGCGATTCATTGTTCATCTCTGCTTATACCCCTCTGCCGCTAGCATGGCATTGTCTTTTTGATTGGGCATCGGGCCACGGGGTAATTACTTGTATTTAGCCTCTGGCCGAGATGAAATATATTGCTACTTGTCTCATTTCTATATTTTTCTCATGTGAATGATTTTTTTAGATAAACTTGGCATTGCCTTTATACCTAAATTGATAAGGCGTAGTAGAACTTGCAGCTCGCAGTCGCCAGTTGCCTGTGGCGTCGCGGCATTCGCTATCCCCGGCCCCACCAGTCGCAGGGTCCATCGGCTTAAGCTAGCCATGAAGCCAACTTGTCCAGTTTGCGCGACCATTACCTGACACAGCACATAATTGTCTGCGCCCTGCCAAGTTTCTTGGCCGAAGCGCTCTCTCTTTTGTTTCTTTTCCTTTGCCTCTTTCTCTTCTTCAATTCGACCTCTCTCATTGACTTGTGTGTTGCGACAGCCTCACCACACCCCTGTCTCGAATCGGTTCGTCCAAAAACGCAACGATGGCGCGTACGAAACAAGTGCCCAGCAAGCGGCAGGCGTCGTCCGAATTTTTCAACAAGGAAACGGCCGAGTGGGAGGCTTCCGATGGAAAGCCCAAGACCAATGGGTCTGTCGCCATCAGGTCTGCACCGGCGAAGGCGGACGCGGGGATCATGCAGCTCGTCATTGCCGTCTCGGGCATCTACGCCTCCTTGTACGTCTTTTGACACCCCTTGGTCTCCTGCTTTATTTGACCATTTACGTTGAAGATTTGATTGCTGATTTGATCTATTGTGTGTGTGTTGCCGGGAAAACAGCTTGACGTGGGCGTACCTCCAGGAGAAGCTCACGACGACGCGCCACGGCCCGGCGCAGGAAGTCTGGCACTTTCCGGTATTCCTCAACACGATCCAGTCGCTGTTTGCGGCGGCCGTGGGCAGTCTCTACCTCGTTCTCTCGACGCCGCGGGGCGCGGCCGTGCCGCCCGTCATCCCGTCGTCGCGGATGCTGGCGCCGCTGGCGCTCGTGGCGGTGACGTCGAGCCTGGCGTCGCCGTTTGGCTACGCGAGCCTCGCGCACATTGATTACATTACATTTTTGCTGGCCAAGAGCTGCAAGCTGCTCCCGGTGATGCTGCTGCACATTACCGTGTTCCGGAAACGCTACCCGCTGTACAAGTACCTGGTGGTGGCGGCGGTGACGGCGGGTGTGGCGGTGTTTACGCTGCACTCGGGGAGCAAGAAGAAGAAGCAGGCGAGCAGCAGGCTGGGGGACGATGCGCGCGTGGGCTGGGGGATGCTGATGCTGGGCATCAACCTGCTGTTTGACGGGCTGACCAACAGCACGCAGGACTATATATTCAGCGCGTTTCAGCCGTACTCGGGTCCGCAGATGATGTGCGCCAACAATGTCATGAGCTCACTGGTGACGGGCGCGTATCTGCTTGTCGGGCCGGCGGTTCTTGGGGCGACGGGCGCGGGGGAGTGGTTGGGGCTGGGCAAGAGTGATGCGGGGGAGCTGGGCGATGCGATGGCGTTTATGGCGCGATATCCGGCGGTGTGGAAGGATGTGCTTGGTTTTGCGGCATGTGGTGCCGTTGGCCAAGTCTTTATCTGTAAGTTTTCTTTTCTTTTGCTTCTTCCTCGCTTCGCTCGACGTGGGGGGAAAAGGGGAGGAGGGATATGTACGTGTGTTCTCGCTGAGCGAGGGCACCTGAATGCTACAGATGGGGTTTCAGGGCCAACGTCGAGCGAAGCGAGCAAAAAAAAAAAAAAAAGAGGAAAGAAAAAGTGCTAATCATGGGATATAGTCTATACGTTGTCGACGTTTTCATCGGTGTTGCTAGTAACGGTGACGGTGACGAGGAAGATGGTGACGATGATGTTGTCGGTGTTGGCGTTTGGACACAGACTGACGAGGATGCAGTGGTTGGGCGTGGGACTGGTGTTTGGGGGTATTGGTGTGGAGGCGGGGATTGCGAGGAGGGAGAAGATGGCCAAGGAAAAGGCCACAAAGGAGAAGTCGGGGTAAATAAATAAAAAATGGTTGACAAGAAGAAGGGGAGAAGAAGGGGAGAAGAAGGGGAGAAGGAGGTAATGAAGGAGGGTTGTGAATTAGGAGAGGAGAGGAGACGATGGTAAGGCTTGTACAAGTGATGATGAGGGGGGTAAAAGTTGTATTGTATATATATATCAAGGGATTAAACATTGGGCATGGCGGCTGTCATTCCAGATATATAGCGCACTTCTGCCGTCAAGGTATGCACATCTTCATCTTCATTTTCAAATAGAGTTACAATTCAAGCATTCAGCATTATCATGTTCACAGCTCGAGGATCAGCATTGTGGTAATCGTTTTTATTTCCAGGTGTATACCGTGTTTGACCCCCGCCTTTCTCGCCCTGCCGTCATCATAACTAACAAATAGAAGCAAAAGGATTTTAAATTCGCAAAAAAAGAAAACCCCCAAGGGCAATGCAGCCACGCCAAAAGGACAAATAAAGAAAGAATAAACAGAATGCTCCCCAAATCCTGTATTACCACAACCACCACCACCAGTGAGAAGAAGCGACAGAAGTGTAAAAAGAGATTACACATGATGAAAAAGAATTCTAACGATTGCGTTTTTCCTTGCCCCTGCAAGAAAAAATAATAAAGGGGTCATTTGCTGGAGAAAGAAGAAATCCAGCGTATGCAAAACAGAAATGGTTCAACAAAAGCCAACTTGCCGGTTCCATTACTCCGGTGCCTGGATTCCACCAAAGAATCGGAAGATGAAGAGGAGGAGGAAGGGGTATTCGCAGAATTATACAACTTCCCAATTGCTAGAAAGATGAAAATGTGGCTCTGCGCACAACGCCAATGCATGTAAAAGCAAGTGTGTTGGTGCCAAAAAGAGGCTTGGATTAAGGAGTGTATGAAAGGAGATGTGAAAAGATGTAAACGGCAGCATGTCCGGGAACATGACAGGATATGTGCCAGCAGTCCTGCTTCTGCCGGGTGGTGTGGTCTGGGTCGGTTTATATAAATAATGGGCGGATAACCCGAGTCGTCAAGGAAATCTTTCTCATAACAAGTCATCAATGGATCGAATAATAGGCGCTTCGCCTCGTGTCGGCGGGCTGCGCGGGTCGGCCGTAGGGTCAGGCCGGCCAAAGAAAAACGACGCTTCGCGTGGAAACGTTGTACCTCGCGGCGAAAACAGACCACTGTTGACGGGCGCCGGGGTGGCTGCCGTGTCCAAAAACTGCATCCCGGCAAATCCAGCATAGTCGTGGACAGGGTTCGTCATGGTCTCAGCGCGAGGCGACAGTACCGGGGGCTCATTGTAAGATGTTGTCGGGACGTCAACCGTTTGCGTGGCCGTCGAAAGAGTGCGGGGATCGGGGACCGAGGGCATCTGGTCTTGATAGCTTCGCAACGGAAGTGCGCGCATGCCCACGCTAGATCGGGGTCGAGGAACGGGCGGCTGTAACCCGTCAAGCCATGAAGCGGCATTCTTGTTGGAGCTGGGCTCTGGCCGGCTCATGCTTGACTTTGGTCGCTGCGGCACTTGGCCAAGCTGCGAGGGCGCTTGTGGTGGAATAGGCGGCGGCGCCTCGGTCGGCATTGGCGGAATCGGGGGCAATGGGGCAGCAATAGTCGGCATTGTGGGCACCGGTAGCACCATGTTGTTGTTGTCATCGTCCTCCATCGGGGCGAAGGGTTCGATGTTCTTCCAAGAAAAGGTCAACGGCGCAGAGGCGGGCCCTGGGGATATACTCTGTAGGCCAGGGGATGAGTTCCCTCGAGCACGCTTACTGCCATCCTTGAGCATTTCTTCTCTTGACTTTTCCTCCTCGCTAGGCAATGGCGCAGACAAAGGCTCCTTGGGCGAGACCTCAATGGCATCGGCAGACAATGTCAGACGGTGCTTATTGGGGCTGCGTCCTGTACGGGGTCGAAAAGCGGAGGACGGCGCCGGCTTTTTCTTGGAGAGTTCCTTTTGAAAGTCTTGCAGCGAGTACATGAGCTTCATATTGGGGCTGATCCAGCGGCTCTTGGCCTGGGCGGCATAGTAGGCATCGTTGACGCTCAGTTCGGGGTTCAAATATAAGCCGTAGGCAATGATCAAGCTTGCAGAGCGACTCGCACCCTGCTGGCAGTGAATAAGAACCTTGTTACCCTGCTTGGTGTAGCCATGAATGGTTTCACACAGCTGCATCAAGTCTGGCGCAATATCCGTGTTGTGGTCCCAGGGAATGTGAATATACTCGGGGGTCTTGAGAGGGTTGGCCTTGGGCGTAGTGGGTGTTTCAATGCTGTTCTCGTCGGGCAGAAATTCAAATGCGGTGGCGAAGCTGGCAGTTGTGACGGCGGTGTCGGGGATGGGGCTAAAGTCAGGCTGTGTTTCCTTCTCCTTGGCCTGCTTGCGTTGAAGAACCTCAAATGGATTCTCGACCTCGCGAGCAACATTAAAAACAACATCAAATTTGGACGCCTCTTCAACGGTGGGTTCAAGGTACAGATAGACTTGGTCTCCGTAAATGGCAATAGGACCGTCAGGATATGTGGGCGACTTTTGGTCTTCGTTGTTCATGCTCTCATCATATGGCTCGAAGTCTTGACGATTGGCCATTTGCGGCTTGATGGGTGAGCTTTCCTCGCTAATGGCAGCGTCAAAGGATGAGCGCATGCCAGTCTTCATGGGACGTAAAACCTCAGAGAGTCCAGATTCATTGCGTTCGAGCATCCGTGACGAGGGCAGAGGTGGGAGGGTCGGGCCTAGCGAAGTCTTGATGACGCTCAACATATGCGGTGTCGATGTTGAGTGCTTGAGCGCCCGGCGCTGAAGAATCGGGGGCATGGCAGGCGAAGGTGGTACCTCGAGGACTGGGCGTACGAGGTCCTGCGTGTTTGTTTGCAAGCTAAGCTGGCTGGGCTTGCGCTTCATGGCCATAATCTGGGGTTTGATGAAGCAGGGCGTGGCGGGCTCGACGTTGATCGACTTGGCCATGGTGGTGGCAGACAAGGGTGGAAGAATGGAGAGTCCCTTCATGTTGCGCGGCCGGCGTGGCGCGGGCGAAGTCATGGGGCGGCTGAGTACGACGGGGTCAGCAGGCGGGAGCAGACTCGTGCTGTCGGTTACGGTAAGGGCGCCAAATGTGGTGTTTGGGTAGTTGTTTAGAGGTATGAGGTTGGAATTGACGGGGGAGTCTGGTGAAGAGGATGGCGATCGATCAGTCAGAGGTGAAGAATCGGTAGTTGATAGGGTGGTGGTGGGCGAAGAGTCGGTTGATTCTGACATTTGTGTCGATGTGCTGTCGCTATGTTTATGGTTTGGGTCCTGGTGAATGACGCCATCCTGACCAGGCGCGGGCAGAACCGTCTTAGAATCCATGCCGACAAGCTTCGGTTCGAGAACGGTCACGGTGTCGCAATCACCAATAGTATCAGCGTCGAGATCAAACACGGACATGAAAGTCGGTATTTGATCTTCGTATAATCGCCGTGCGGCGGCGGACGGCATGGTTTCGTAGCAAATGCCGACGCGAAGTGTCAAGGAAGCCTTTCAAGGAGTTGCGTTCTAGTATCGAGGCGGCCAATTGCTACACGATGTGATGCGAAGATTGTCGTCAAGGAGCGTAGTTGGCCCTAGTCGTAGGTTCGTCGATCGGAGGGAAACAGTCCTGCTGGGTCCGAGTACAGCGGTCGATAGGGCGCGGAGCAAGGTGAAAGGAAAGTGTTGGCGACGGAAAAGCCTTGATGTGTCGTCGAGACTTGGGCCGATGAGGCGCAATATAGGGCAGTCTTCCGGATGCCTGCGTCGGACAAATAGGCGATGCGACGAGAAGACCAATTTCGAGGGAGACGCGGAGAGTGATTTGGATAATCGATTCTCGCTGCAGCGCGTGTCTCGTCGTAAGACGGGTGTTTCGGTCGAGGCTGGTTGGCCGGTTACGACGTCCACGCCCAAAGCGTGCGTGTTTGAAGAGGCGCCGTGGGCGAAAGCGAAGCAGGTTAGGACAGGGTGGGCGCGTGGTCAAGGGAGAATGGACGTGACTGATTCGAATCGCAGCGGAATGCAGAGGCAGCGATCAAGTGAAACAGGACAAGCGGTCGGGCGGCTAAAGAAGAGTCGAATGCGGTAGCGAGACCAGAGACACGAACGGTAAACGGGCGGGAACAGCGCTGAGAAACAGAGACGCAAGGGAAAAAAGAGAAGGGGAGAAAGAGTAGAAGAAGGGGAGGAGGAAGAAGAAGAAAAGACGAAGTGAAAAAAAGGGACGCTATTGCCAACGCATATTCCGGAGAGGGATGATTGAGGAAGAGAGGAGGAAATGTCGGATCCGGGTGGTCGACAGACAGTGTTGGACGCCTTTGGTAGATGGACAAAATAATGGGAGGAGAGGAAGGGAAGAGGCGGAAAGATGGAGTGGGAGTGGGAGGAGGAGTGGATGAGGAGTGGATGAGGAGGAGTGGATGATGAGTGGATGAGGAAGGGGGTGTGTGTGCACTGTCTACCTGAACTGTCTAATCCGTACCAGTAATCAACTGTAATCCGTACATACTTTTGCTCTACGGAGTAGGTACTGCTCTGTTGCTGCAGCCTGCAGGCGTCCTTCTCGTGAGTTGCAGGGCGGCACAGGCGGCACCACAAGTAGACGAGGCCCTGTAACTGGGGGACCCGGTCAGAAAGTAACTCCAACCTGAGGCTTGGTGTGGCTGGGCGGTACATCGAGATACATCTACCAATTCGCAGTGATGGCTGGCTATTTAGGATTCTTAACCAGAATCATGAACCCGTCATTTGCGCATTGCTGTTTGGTCTCTCTCACACTTCTCAACTCTGTCAGAGCCTGCTTGACACCTGGATTACTGGGTTGCTGGGGTGGCAACTGGGGGCAGTCCGTCGAGAGTCGAGACAAGCAAAGCGCTGATGCACACAGGACCGGGATGAGTTTTCCGGGGGAGGGCGTGCAGCGGCATCTGAAACGCGCATATTTTCCTTTTTATTTTTTCCTTTTTTCTGGCGCCCTTTTTCTCTTATATTGAATTGGGAATGTTTAGCATCATCTGTAGAGATTACCTTGTACCATCTCAATCGACAGTCTACTGGCAAGGCAGTGCACTTTCTCGACGTTCATTAGATACCATCATTACTGTGATGGTTCTGGAGGACAATGTATCCCCCTGTACTCCGTACCGCTCGAGACCAAAATAGCGAGTGGGGCGTCGCACCCCAGGTACCGTTCGGTCAAATTACAGTGCATTACTGGTGCAGCACCCTAATAAGAACTACCTGTTCTCTTTTTTTATCGTAACCTCACCCACAGCTCTGCGGGGGTTGCCCAGGGCTTGTGCTAAGAAAATACCGCTCTGCCTTGTGCGCGTCCCCCCCTGGCGCGCTGACTACCTTGTCCGTCGCGGCGCAAACTTGCAAACGCAGCCGACGAGAATATCTCGACAGCAGCAACTGGGTAGTTCAAGCCGTCGCTCAAGAAGAAAAAAAGAAAAAAAAAAGCCCACCGAATCTGAGTGACCCCCTTGAATCCCGAGCTTTGAACTATACCCTGTTCCGACACGCCAACCACCCAGAAAAGCCCCCCCCCCCCGGGGGCCCAGTCAGTCAGCCAGCCAACCCTCTGCAAGAAAAAGAAGATGCAGTGGGCTACTAATTATAGATTTCTCCCACACCTGCTTGAAGCCCCTCTTCCTGCAAGCCACTAGCCCTCTGCCCCGCCTCAGCGCCAAGCCTCTAGCCAATCACACCCTGTTCTGCTCCCCCTAGCAGGGTACCTCTTTAATGTATCCTCTCGCAAGGCAGGTTGAAAGATACATGTACACTATTTTTTCCTTTTTCACGTCCATCATCTTATTTATTTATTTATTAGGCTTCTACAATTCGCAAATCGTCCCTCGATTTTGCTGACAGCAATTACCACTTCCATCACAGATTCACGTCTCCCTTTATCCAGTATATACCGTCTAGTTTTCACAGCAACCTCGTCTCTCTTTGGGCTGTGTATATATATTCGTATAACAGCATCGGACCCCTCGTCAATCGAAACAGAGCCGCCTCTCTATTTATTCTTCCGCCGCGAAGCTAAATATATGCTCGTAACCCCTGCGCGCGTGCCCAAACAAAGTTGGCAGGGGGTCCAGCCGGACAGATACTCCTGCCGCCGCCACGCTCGTTGCCTCTATTTATTGTCCGTCCTCATTCAAACCGCCCCATCCCGATCCCCTCAGTTTGTTTTTTCACTTCAATCTCGCCGTACCATTCCCTCTCCGGTAAGCGCTGGCTGGCCGGAATGGTCCTCTTCACGAGCCTTGAGCTTTTCCGCACGAGTCTGGGCTCGCTCATCGTGACCACACTCCCCCCCGCCAATAGCCGAAAGCACAACTGTCCAAGAAGGATTTCGTATTCCCTCGCTTTCTTCTCCCATCTTGAGTCGCGTAAGCGGAACGCCGTTCCCGTCGCACATCGATGCTCCCACCACACTCGCACGATGCACCTCTGGCAATAATAACCACAGCAACAGTCTGCAATCGCAAACTGGCGACGTCTGTAATTCAAGGTGAAACTTGTATCAAAAGCATAATGTCTACCCTATCTCCTAACACTCCAGATGCATCGGCAATGCACCGTTTGCTTTGACCCTGGGTGCTCCCGTCCCCGTATAACCCCATAACAGTACCACGCCCCTGGCTGTACGATATACTTTGTAATAGTCCAAGTATAGAACAGCCATTTGTCGAAGCATCTTTCTTGGACAATCCACAGTGGCAAAAGAGAGCGCCAATATTATAGTGAATCCCCTCAAGGTCCAGTCCATCCCATAGTTGCCAGTTATATAGATGGTCTTTTTGTTGACGTGGTCAGCGCTGATGAACATGTGGCCATCATCGAAACCTTAATTAAGCATCGTTCCATTCTCCATGAGAATCGTGAACTCTGCTGCTTCCAGCATATCATGAGATCTAAGCCGATTCAAGGCGACTCAATCTTCAGCGGCAATCTTCATCACACTGCATGTATGCAGTTGCCTGGCGAAGCCGGCTGATTGGCCCAGAGAGCCTCTTCTCGAGGCCTGCCCACAGGGCACTAATTATGACCATATTCGCAGTTATAGGCGATGCCCGCACGCATACCAATCACCATCCTCTCGTTGGCGCCCAGCCCATGCTCTACTTTGTTCCCCCACGCCCCTCCCCCCTCCCCGGTTGGCAATCTCCATGGCATAATCCGAATGGGAGGTTTAAAAAAGAGCCAAGATTGTCAGAACTGAAGGGAAAGAAGGAAATAAAGGGGTGGCGGCGGCCGGATGTGCATCGCCATAAGAGTGGCACGTATTATCCTTTATTTTTTTTTATTTTTTTCTTGCACCGGGGGTGTTTGAGGCAAAATTAGACGCGTCGCAGGCTGACGTACAAGTTCAGTCAATCCGAAACTGGTTCGTCGAGCAACACCGTCGCCACCGGGCGCGCCGCACCGTGGAGAACAGCCACCGCAAAGAAAGACAGGACTGTAATTTTCCCATGTCGATCTTTGGTGCAGATTAGAAAACTGCAATAAGAAGACCCTGGCTGCTGCCTTGTCAGTGTCAGGAAACATACCAGTATGAAGAAGAAAAGCGCTCACGTATACAGAGTACAGATTATCAGGTCACGGGGTGGTTCTTGTGGATCAAATGATGCTCATTGCCCTCGCTCGGTCGTCTATTGCCTTGCACGCCACCCCTGCCCGCCTTCATTCAAAACCCGAAACTCTGACCGCGCGCACTCTGAAACTGGCACTGCAGCCCCAAACATGACAACCCCGTGTTTCTTCGGCAAAGTTACTGGCAATGACATAGACTGTCGGCGCAAAAAAATCAACCTTGTTTACTCACTCACTACGGTCGTCTAGCAACATGTTGACCTCGTTTTTTTACTCAGACTTGGCTGGTTTTTGGGCCAATTCTTTGTCGCACAAACAGCTTCTACGGCGCGGCAAGTCATCAGGCCGCCATGAACGAGTGCAAGTTATTCTCGAATGCAAAGTCCAAGATTGCAGAACAGGGGACTTTTGAGTTTGGAGACGTAGAGACGTTTAGATGCGCAACTTGTGAGATATGGTTGAGCCCTTGGTCAGTCAGGCACGGCGTTGACCATGTCTTATTCGTACATGCAAGGTCAACCCGTAGAAATGGTACAGCAGATAGTCATGTAGAAATCCTCGTATGACATACCTGTACTCCGTAGCTGTGATTGACTTGACGGTTGGCCATTCGGAAACACATCTTGCGCTTGTTCCGCTACGAAATTGCTGGCGACAGACCGTCGAAATGAGAGACCATAAGGCTGCAAAACCCTGTCCTTTCATGTCTCGTTTATACGAGCAGCGAGACGAAACGAGACAGCTGTGCAGCGTGGCTATAGCCTATATCCCATCTATTCTTGCTATCCATGATTGGCAGATCCAATATGTCGTATGGCCTGTTATAGTAGCCTAGTAGGTGTCACAGAATGAAAAGAGTTCATTTGCCAGGTATCCCAGTAAATCACCCGAGACACATGGCTATTCCGTCATGCCGCCGCGATTTTTATGCTTCTCGTATTCTGGGGAACACGCGATATTGCTAGAGATTTCTCGACTTGGCCTCGAAGGCGACCCCAGATCGCATCGCACCGGGTGACAAGACGAACAACAAAGAATTGGCGTAAGACAACAGCACGCTCAGAGTAGCGGAGACGACTTTCTCCAGTACCTTCCCTTGAACTTTGCGTGTTGAGTGCTGTTGTCACGTTTTGGTTTCGCGAGTGTCGTGAGATCCGCTGGCTCAACTTTGCCGCGAAGCAGTGTAGGGTAGGCTGGTAACTACCATGACAAAGGTTGCTTTTTCGGATTGACCGAGGCAAATGTGACAGGAGCTGGATTCGGTTTAAATTTAGTGCATAGAAGACAATAATACTTTGGCAAGAGAAAAAGAAGAGAGGGGACGAAGAATCAATTCAATCTATAGGTTGTAGTGAACCGCACAATGTCCAACATCGCGCAATTAAGTCGTTCTGATTTTGGCGTTTACCCGACCGTAGGCATCATGTTGAAAAAAAAATGGTCATGTCAGATGTGGTAGCTTTCGAACATGCCAGCTTGTTATTCCACTGGCCTGCTTGCTGACTTCGAGTCTATCTCTGAACTCTACGTACACGCATCGATATGACAAGGCTGCACAGCAACGTCTATTGATAACAAGGTAATTGGAACTCACATCCACCAACATGCATCTCCCCCTTTCCCCTCTCATGTGCACGATAAGAGCCTCTGTCGAGTACGAATTGGGGCAGGGAAGACAGATACCCTTTTGGCCCGCACATGCGCCATTTACCACATGCAGCTTCACGCATATGCTTGGTGTTGATCTCGTTCGTTTCGCCGAGGGACCCCTGGGTTGGACAAATGCACGTCGAGACAGAAAACGGTGGCTGCTCCATCAAACTAGCACTTTTATTTCCAACTTTGCGCATATGCCCAGTTTTTCTTGCTCCTCTGGAGGTGATATGCCGGGGCATTTGCTCTCTCTCACTCGAAAGAAAAAGCATCCCCCAACAAAACCCCCTTATGACCTGCATCATCTGCGAACAAGACTAGGTGGGCAAGTGGGCAACTTGAGCAAGCGAGCGACGCTATCCAGCCCACTTGCCCACTTGTTGGCGAACGAGCTAACGTACATAGAAGTAGAAATAGATGGGCTTGCCAGCGTGCTGGATTTGCTCCAGTTTATTACCAGGCACCAGGCATGGGTTGGCCGTTTCAGACTCCGGCCACTGATGTATTGCTAACTAGGGCTTTGCCTCTCTTGAGGTTGCAATCACCACTTGCCACAGGATGCAAGATAAATGGGCAATATATAGGATAGATGGGCAGTGCAAGGCCAGCAATATGCACGAATATGGAGTACGTAGGTGGTCCGTGGAAATGAGCGTTTTGCGCAGAGTGGAACAAAGAATCGACGAACAAGAAAAGGACGTCTCAACACACTGAGACTTTCCCATGTCATGCCAGGTCGTTGGCGGGCGGTGGCTCAACTGCACCTGCATGGTGGCGCATCTTGAATAATTCTCTGCAGCGGACGTGTTTGCAACGACATTGAATGCTGAAAGCTTTTCCCCGTCCTCATTCCCGGTGGCAGGGACATCTGGAAAGGGAGAACGGGAACCTGGCCCGGTCCTTTGTTTGATCGACCCAGAACAATCCAGAAGTGTGCACAGGTCAGGGCTCTAATACCCAACTATCAGTACGGATTAGCCTCGGAGCCATGAGCTGGCTGGCTCCGTCGGCAGCGATCGCTCTATGCAACCCACCCAGTGGGCAGTTGCCAGTTTGACAGCCGAGGGGAACATTGCAGCTGTTTGTCTGAGTGTCTCTGAGCATGACAAATACAGTGACAGCATGCCGGTGGTTTGAATAACACCAATTTCTCTCTTGCCAGTTGTATCACAGAGAGAGTTACTCTACTGCAACGACTCTGTGTTTTGGATGCTTGTCTTCGACATTGGCTGTTGTGGAGAGTCATTGATAGCTTCATGCAGGACCGCAAGTCCGAGAACCTGGCTTGATGCCGGCAGGTGAATAGTGTCGTTGCACATTGACATGGGTTGCAACTTGCATGGAGCTAATGAGGCTTGGGGATGGACTCTGCTCTATCCGTAGTTTATTGCGTTATTTCTTGCTTTTTCCTCTTCGTTTCCAGACTTGATAACGCGCTCTCTGTCTTGCGGAGCTCTGAACCCGACTCCCATATTAAGTGTCTGCTGTACGCTGCAAGGCCATCACCCATCACATCACAGCGCCGAGGCAGCGCTGCTCGTCATGCTGCGACATACACGATGTCGCCGGTTTATCCGTCCGTGACTTGTCGTTGTAAAATAGAGTAGCACTCTGGAGAAATGTCTCGGTTCTGAAAGGGAAAAAAAAAAAAGATCAAAGAGGAGCATGGGACCCTGTGAAAGTGTCTGACTGGGTTCAAGTTGGCGGGCGCCTCTTTTTTGCGAACAATGCGAGGCGCTTGCAGGGCACTGCAAGCTGGCACAAGACGGCTCATCTTGTTGGACAGTAACGTTGGGAGTTGCGCCACTGCGGAGAACAAAGACCAAAAACAGAAGAGGAGACCTGCGAGAATTCGTGATGCTGGTGCTCGGCAGCTTGGCCCCTGGCTAGATCGGAGCCGGCTTGGTCTGGCCACAGCTGCTGAATAGGAGGAGGTATTCCCCTCCTCTCTCTCTTTGCCAATTCTCCTCGGATCTCGAATCTGTGCCTTTCTTTTGTTTGAATTCTTATTCTCCGTGGCCTTGTGCACCTTTCGCTCGTTTCGATTCTATCCTGCCTCGTTATACGCGGCAGCCCGTTTTGCACGACAATCCTGCGGCAGCTCCAAATCGACAACGGCAGCCAGCCCACGCCGCGCATGCATGCAAGCATCAGCACCTGGGGATTATTACGTCGACGCGCATGCCCGGCGCTGCACGAGTTGATAACAACACCTGTCCTCGATTGTGCGCCCAACTGAGCCCGAGCCTGATTCAATATTGAGGTCACATCGCCCACGACGATTCGTTCGCGCTTGCTCCGAGGCCTGACGATACGGTGATACGGTGATACGGTGCCAGGCGCTTTGGCTAGCCTTGTGTGTTTCTTGTGGCCATTAAGCCATCGACAGCGATACGTTTATCATCAGGGGTGCTGAGTCGCACAATTCTTTGGCTAGGTACTAATCAGTGATCGCCTGCTCTTCCCCGCACTCGAGACAAAAGCAAGTGAGCAAAGCAAGTACGGCGACGCCAGCGAGACTCTCTTGACTCGCCAGACTTGCCAGACTTGCCAGCCTTGCTTTACTTTTTTTTTTTTTTTTTTTGGATCATTGAAATTTGGAGAGGAAAAACTCAAAACCAGGCAGGAGCCACGCCAAGGACAAAGAACCGAAAATCAGCAGCTCGACGTTCTTACTCGCACGATTGTTACGTTCTGAACGGCCTCTTGTTTTGTGGAAAGCGGATACAAATATCTCCTCATCCGCATCCATGACAGAAACGGTTGGGCTAGCAGCGGGGCCTAGAGGGGGCCCAGGCGGCACTCGGACTGGTCAGGCCCGTCAGGAACAGGCTCCAGGGCCACGAGGCACTGGACAGGGCAAGCAGCAGGGGCTTACAGCCAGTCCAGGGCAGACGACGGGAGGCTCAGCGCTCTCAGCTGGTCGCCATGGCAGCGTCAGCTCCCCCGAAGCCTCCGAAACTGCCAAAGCCACGGCGACTTTCACGAAAACGGCCACTGAAGCCACAGGGGGCCCCACCAAAAAGGTCACTGAAGCCAAAGCGAGTTTCACCACCGAGACCACTGAAGCTACAGCAACCTTCAATAAACAGACCACTGAAAAGGCCTCCTCGAGTCCTCCAGCCGGTGCACTCGCACAAATTCGTCTCCCCGTCTCAACCGTCTCAACCATCGTCTCAACCTCGACCGCGCCCCAGAGCCCCTCGCTGCCCTCGCCGCTCCCTCATCGTCAGCCTAGGTCTTCTAACCTACGGACGCGAGCCTCATCCTCCCTCGCCCCGTCCACCACTGCCCAGCGCGCCTCGCGTCCTCCCTCTCAGACCTCCACCCGCCGTCGCCGCTCATCCGACGACTCAGCTCCCTCGTTTGACGGCCACAGCAGCTCGCCCCCGCCGGGCTCCTCCTCTCCTCCCTCCAGCGTCGGTCAAGACATTTACGCGCCATCGCCATCTGCCGACGCTAAGCCTGTCTTTCATCATCGCCGCCATTTTCGCCAGCGCGCCGCGTCCTTTGATCTGCCTAAAGCTGTTAGACCGCGTCCGCGAGCCTACTCGGATCAGGGGCCGTGTCCCGACCTCCCCCGTCCTCCCCAGACCTTCTACCTCCGGAGATCCTCAAATCCTGAGCCGCCGGCCGGCCGTGATCCCCGTCTCTCTCCCTCCTCTTCCAACTCGAGCCTCCTTTCAAGATCCTCCCGCGAGCCCGCCTCCTTTAGTGCCAGGGGCGTCTCGACCTCCTCCGGCCCGCCTCCCTCCATCAACAGCCGTTTGCTCGAGATTGGTGGACACGACGCCAGCTTCGCCGCCCTCCACCAGCATCACCAGCAACATTATCAAAACTACCAGCCTCGCCTCATCTCCAACTCCCGACAGCTTCTGCCTCTCAAGACAGCCGCCTACTTCGCGACTCCCGATGAACCCCGGCGCCGCTCCTTTCAACAACACTCGTACCGGCTGTCGCTGACCGGCTCCTTGCCTACAAACCCGACGCCCACTCGTGTCCCTCCCATTCGCTCTTTTCGCTCATCGGGGTCTCGCAAAAGCCTTCAAAGCTCCGACATGAACTTTACCTCACGACCCTACGACCTCGACGAGAGTGCTGGCGCTCCCCTCTACGACCAACAAGACCCTGCCTGCACTGCCACCTCCGGTCCTGATGGCCGCTACGACAGGCAGTCTAGGCTTATGACGCCACCCATCTCAGGCCGTCAAGGCGCCAACGGCGAAGAGTCTGGCGATGTTTTTTTGCGGCTTGCCAGGGAAGATGCCATGAATCGCACCGCCAGTAGTCAAACGCCCGACGGCACCTATAGCCCCGTCTCTGCCACCCACCGTTCGTGGCATCGTCGGCCGCTTTCTACAAATGTCGCTTCCTACCAACCCATCTCTCCGCCCAAACTGAGGCGTAGACTATCTGACCAGCAAGATCGCCCGTATCTGGGCAATCTGGAAGATGACCAGGCTAGCCAGGTGTCTCGCGTCCTGCAATATCGCCCTACCAGCGTAGCCAAGGCCGCATCTGCTCATCCTGGCGAGAGTGCAAGTCAGTATACCCCCACGAACCGAACCCACCGCCCACCGCCCGTCTCCTCGCGTGGTTCAGTTTACCATGACAACTCGGACAATTACCGCCACACCCGCCGCCGTTCTTCTGTGACGGACAGCACCCCGCCCATCTCTGGCAGAGGGCAGTCTCCCAAGACCGGTCCCGTGCACAACTTTTCCAAAACATACAATTCCTCACCATTGGTCAGGTCTTTTGACCTGCCTCCACCGCAGACCCAGGAGCCTCAAAACGGCGTCGAAGGCACGGAGTCTAACGCGTCCACCACCGCTCCTTCGACAGTATGGGACGAGCTGGATGAGCTGAAGTCGAGGATTAACCGTCTCGAAATCACAGGGAGGGTGCCCCCTACATCTGGTGCTGCCGTGGCGAAATTATCAGACGAGCGCCCCGCCACCGCCAATACCGCTGCTACGACAGCCTCGTCATCACCAAAGCGCCAACTTCATGGGCATGCCGACGAGACGGCTTCAGTCGCCACGCAAAGAGACGCCGTTCCGATCCTGCAAAATGCACTGGCCAATTGTAAGATGAATCTTAGCCCCGCGGTTTATCACGCTTTGGATTGCGCCGCACAGGATGCGCTGGGATTGTCAGCCGCCATGGGCCACGGCCCAATCTCGAGCGGCGCCAGCACAATTGGCAACGGAAGCACTACCACCGATCGACAGCTTCGACGCAAGGCTGAGAGCATGTGTCGAAGCCTCACCGAGCTTTGCATCACTCTCAGCGACGACGCAGTCTATCGAGCTGGCACCACCCAGCAGCAGGCGCAAGCATTCCTGCCGGGCACGCCTCTGACGCCGACGCTCCCCAAGTCGCATAGCAGCGCCCTACCTGTTTCTCGACGCTCTAGCGTAGTGGAGAGCAACACGCCTCTGTCGCACACGAGCCCGAGGGTCATGTCCAGATTCGAGGAACGTCGCAACTCTCTTCTGCATGCATCAGGCCCTCCCGTCTCTCTCCATTCTACTCCTCATAATGCCGTGTCCAACGACAACAACCTCGGCCGCCACTCTTCTCTTTTCGTGTCTCGTACACGCCATATCCGCCAAGAAGAGCCCGAAGACGGCAGGGAGTCAGCCCTCTTGAGAACGCGCCGCGCCTTGACCGAAGAGCCCGAGGAAGGCCGCAAGAGCACCTTTTTCACCCGGAACCGTCGGGGCACCGCCGAAGACATGGATCAACTTCCACTATCGAGGTCACCCACGCGCCGCACCGTCACCATGGCCTACCAGCCCACTAATGAGCACGCCATTGAAGCCGACACCCCCGACCGGCAGGACACCTCGTCGGTCGTCTCGTCAGCCACCTCGCGCCGCCGCCTCGTCTCGGAGCTGCACGGATCCCGCCTCGCCGCGCCAACAGGACTGAGTCCCGCCGCGCCGACGAGAAAGTTTTTCGACCGGTCCGTGTCGACGCGCGAGGGCACAAGCACGCCCATCATGGACCGCCTCGCGCGTCACGTCTCATTACACGGGCGAGCGTCGCGCACGAGCCGCGAGAGCATGCTTCCGCGACCGCAGAATGGCAACGTGAATGCAAATGCGGCTTCAGACGGGTCGCCGCAGTAACGAAAAGTGTTTGATGTTTATCACATTTACATGTTGCGTTTTGCTATTCTCTGGTAATGATTTATGCCAGTGTACTGTTTTTTTCTAAAAAGCTTTTCGTGTGCATTTGGCGTTTCTTTGACGACGAGCAGGTTCAGTCAGCCTGCGTCAATGACTTGCATTGTTTCTTTTTTTTTTCCTTTCTTCCTTTTCGATTCCTGTACGAATTCTTCTCATCTTATACTTTTCAGAACGGTTGGCAAGCACAGTCCCTGCTTTTCTTGTCAAATAAACTGTTTACCGGCTCATTACTGTTCATGAGGCTTCAGATTAAACGATGAAAAAGATGTTTCTTTTTTGTTTCCCCTTTTACATTATATGAATTATTGTTGGACGGCTTATGAATCATTTCGTTACAAGTATGGTGATTCGCGGTAGTCTTTTTTCCCTCGATAATAGAGTTTGGATGCCCTTTACGCTGAATCGTTTTTAGAATAATCGTTGAATTGTGATGCAAAACCTATCTTCTTTTATCAACAGGATTAGAATGAGACTGGTTGTCTAAAAGACAGAGACCTGGCCGCGTCCAGCTCCCACAGCTTTAACACGCGCCCCAATGTCCATGGGATCCCCCTCCGACACCACCCAGTGCGCGCCGCTGTGCTCTTTCGGCTCCTCCACACCCAGAACCTTGTACACATTCGTCGACACAATGTCCAGCGCCTCGAGCCTTGAGATTTTACCGTCGCTGTTGCGCCACGCCGTGCCCGCCTCGAACGCCATGTCGCGCACGCGCCACTCCTCGTTGAGTCCCGCGGCGACGACGACGCCCGCCCCCACGAGCCGGTCCACGACGGTGCCGTTGTGCAGCGGCGCGCCGACCAGCGCGCGGCGCGTGTCCCACGACGTGCCGAGCTGCTGCAGGGGCGTCAGGATGACGCCGACTTGAGCGGCTGCGAGCTGCTCCGCGACGAGGTACGACTCGGCGCCGCCGATGATGGCGAGGCGGAGAAAGGCGGGCGCGGCGGCGTCGACGTCGGCCTTGACGCGTAGAGCGGCGGCGATGCCGTCGGCGGAGGATATGCTAAGTGCGAGGACGAGCTCGCCGAGGACGACGCGTCGCAGGTAAGCGTCTTCTGCGTAGGCGTCGGTGGCATTGTCCTTGGAGAACGAGGAGGAGGAGGAGGAGGCGGAGGAGGAGGAGGAGGAGGCGGAGGCAGCGGCTTTGAGGAGTTTGCGACGGAGCTCGCCAAAGGCCTCAGCGTAGCTCGCGCCGGATGACTTGATGCCCAAGTCGAGGGTGTAGTGGACGGCCGCGTCGTCGGCAAATACGGCGCCGTCTTCGACGCTCGTTGTCGCGGTGGTGATGAAGGCGGCGCTGACGCCAAGCGGGCCGCTGTCGCTGAGAGGCGGGGACACGGCGCGCGTGACGCCGTACTTGCCCGCGACGCCGAGCACTTTGCCGCCAAACTGCAGGCCGTCGACGGCGCGTGTAAAGGCCTTGGAGCGGCCGTTGTTGGTCGAGTCCTCGGAAGAAATCTCGACCAGGCCGAGGCTGCCGTAGGCGGTAAATGCTTTGTGGAGGTGTCCGTTTTTGAGCGCGACCGTTTTGGTGTCGGTGCTGGCGGCGGGGGCGGTGCATGTTCCCACGCAGGAGATTTTGCCGCCGCTGACGGCGATGCTAAACGGCGTGCCGGCGGCTTCGGCGGCGGCGATGGCGGTGGCGTGCTCGGGAATGTCTAGCAGTACCTTGGTGATGCCGGTAAAGAGTGCGGACTCGACGACGACGGGCTCCTCGGGGGGAATATCGGCGAGGCTCGTGTCCGGCTGGATTGGACCGCGGCGGTCCTTTACGAGCTCAACAGGGTCGGCGAACTGCGCGACGCCGTCGATCCAGACCTGCACGGGGGCAGCGCCGACGCTCAGCGGGTCTGAGTCCCAGAGGGCGAGGTCGGCGTCGAAGCCGGGCTTGACCTTGCCGAGGCGCTGCCCGAGGCCGAGCAGGTCGGCGGGAGCCGAGGTGACGCTGGCGAGGGCGGCGTGGTACGGCAGACCCCAGTGGTAGCCTTTGGCGGCCTCGAAGAGCACGTGCTGCGCGTTGAGCACGGGGTTGTCTGAGACGTAGACGGGCGTGAGGCCCTCGTCGTAGAGGTACTTGCCGGCGTGCTCGGAGCCGACGTAGGCTTCGGCCTTGTAGAACATGTTGTCGGCAAAGAGGGCGGATGCGGGCGCACGGCCGCCCCAGGTGCGCTTTAGAATCTGAGAAGAGTTAGCACCAGAGTAGGAATGAAGTGTTTTTTTGGTGAGCTTACTTCCGGAACGAGATAGGTTTGATGAGCATGGTGAAAGGCGCGGATGGGGAATTGAAACTCGTTGCTGTGGTCGACCATGGCTTCGAGATCGGCAATCTTGTAGCAGTGCGTGTTGATGTGGACATGACCGCGTAGCACAGCCGCAAGGGACTCCCACTCGAGATCCTGTGGGAGGTACTCGTCCATGTTCTCGGCGCCGACGGCCTCTGCCTTGCGGCACCAGTCGTCCTGCTTTGTCACGAGCTTCCTGGCCGTCTCAAAGGCGCGGCGGAAGCGGTACGACTCACCCATGCGGCTGTACGGGGACCTGTCGATGCCGCCGTGCACGCGCTTTGCGTTTTCGCCGCACGCCATCTTCATGTAGCGCCAGTTGCGCTCCGGGTCTGCCAGCATGTCGGCGGCCGACGTCTCGGCACGGCCGTCCGCCTTGCCTACTGCATGCTTCACGACGTACGCCTCGCCGCCAATGTTGTTGCCGGAGCCGGGGAGGATCAGCGACGTGGTGACGCCGCCCGACTTGATGACCTGGATCTGGACATCGTCCGGGTGGAGCGAGTCAATGGAGCGGGCCCACGGCGTGATGTCGTCGGACATTTCGTTGGTGTCCTCGTCGCCGTTGAGGCCCGGGAGCGGTCCAACGCCTGCGTGGCTGTGCATGTCAATGATGCCGCTGGTGAGGAGGCGGCCGCGACCCTCGACGACAACGGTATCTGAGGCGAGGGAGCTGGTGGCGATGGTGTGCTCGACGCGCCGGATGAGGCCGTACTCGAGGTAGACGTCGCCCGACACCCACTCCCAGCCCTTGCCGGCGCGCGCGTCAGCCTCGGTGGTGCCATCGACCGGCTCGCCGATCCAAATGGTGGCGTTCTTGATGAGCGTGGGCTTGCCGCCGTCGACGTAGCGGGCGTTGCGTTTGCGCCCTAGCCCGATGGGGTCCTGCGGCTGCGTGTGCAGCTTCTGGCAGGTTGCGAGGTCGGCGCGCAGTTGCGCAGCTGAGAGCCTGGGTGCTGCGCGCTCAGAGTACCAAGATTGCTTCCACTGCGAGAGCACAATGAGAACGAGGCAGGCGACGGCGACGAACTTGAGGGCGCGAGAGCGGCGGACACGACTGCTGCCGAGGCGGCGCGTGGTGCCTGACGCGGGGAGGGGAGGGTAGCCGTCGGGCGTCGCGACGTAGGGCGGCAGACCCAATTTCTCGTCCATAATGGGCAAGTTGTTTGGAGCTGTATCCAGACAATGAGGAAGCAAAAGAGAGCTGCTGGGTTTGGTTGTTGGCAGCTATTTGTAAGTATGGAAGATGGAGCTTCTAATTATTTAGGCGAGACTAGGCGGCTTTAGCGTGATGACGTTTGTGGGGTTGATAAGGTACACCCACTGTAGCACGGTAGGGGTAGGTAGTTGGACCAAACTGTTTTCAATGATTTGATCATGCCACAGCTTCGATGAGTTTGCTACCTGATGATCTTATTTATTCTGGCCATTTCGGATAATTTTTTAGGCGTTCAATCTTATGATCCAATCACTTGAACGTAATTCGCGAGTTGAGTCGGATAATACCCCAGGTTCCGGTGGTGTCACCCCAGATACGGCCCATTAGGCGGGTACCAGAACCGATGATAAAACTCCCGAAGAGTCGACCCTGTTAGGCTCGTGCATTAAATACGGGGTTTCCTGAGCTCGCTCAATGCAGACCCTGGTTATTTCACTGTCATAATTTCAAGACCTTGTTTATCTTGTCTAGCTCCCGCTTGTTGACTTGAGATTCCATGACCATGCTCGATGCGGTGAATCGATGCTGTAGGGTGTGGCCCACGCCTGCCTAGCTAGCCCACAGAACCTACAGAAGACATCATCAGTTATCCATCCCTGACAGATGCTGTGCATCCGGTAGTTAGTCAGCATGTCGAGAGAGCAGTATAAAAGCAATCATTGGCAGTGCCTTTGCAGCTTGTGAGTTTATATTGGTGTGAAGCCTGAATGCGATTAATTTCCCAATACATGGGACGGAAAACGCTTAAAGCTGTACCTACCTGTTGTTTGCTATTCCTCACGTTGAAGCTGTTGGCTGGGCCCACTAACTAACTAGTTATTGGTAGTTATTAGTTAACTACGGAGCTGTTGAGAGCGATCTCGGCCAAAGAGGTAAATATTCCTCCGCCAGGCTGAAAAAATTGAGACAAGTCAAAAACAAAATTAGATCCAAGACACATGTCTATATATTCAGTCGGCGCATTCGAAAATTGTTGGTTAGATGTTGCTAGAGCTGACGCAGCAGACCCCGTGACAGAGTCACTGACGAAAGGCAAGACTTTCAAATGACCAACACCATGGTAGAATTCACTCATGCATCTTTTGACACCGGACTATATAATGTTGCCATTATCGTGTCCGGGCGGGAATCATGTTGAATGTATGTAGTCCATATCGCTCTACGGAGTAGTCAGAACGCAGTGAGTGGTCGCCCCACTGCAAAGAACGTAACGTTAGTGCACCGTGGGGCTTGGATTCTGGACGGCGTCAGGTGAGATCTTGGCCATCGGCCTAACACTCGATTACCTCTCCCTTTTCATCAAATTGACTTGCCAATTGGAGGCTGCAAGGTGTGTTGGCCGCGCACTTTGTCGTCAACACGCAGCAACTCCCGCAACGATGCGGTCGATGGAGGAAACGCAGTATGTGCCCATGGTTCTGGACGCGCCACATGAGCTGACCGACTGACATGGGCAGGCTGCGATGGGAGGCGACGCGCAAACACTGCACCACCGTCGCTCATCTACAGCGGGCCGTCACGAACAACGGCCCATCGAGTCCGTGTCTGTCCGGATGTCGCTCCCTGTGCTGGAAGGTAAGCCCGTGTCTCATCCCGCATGCCGACTGCTCTCAGCTGACGGATCCAGACGTTTCTCCTCTTCCAAGAGACTGGCCTCGACAGCTGGATACAGACGCTGCGACACACCCGAGAGACGTACGCAGAGCGGCGGCAGCATTTTCTGAAGTTTATTCGCCATCCTGAAGCCCTTGCGGAGATTAGCTCAGACCCTCTCAACGACGACCCTGGAGTAAGCTCTCCCCAGCCCCGTCGGCGTGCACCCTAACATTCCTCAGTCGCCGTGGAACACGCTCAGGCAGGATGAAGTGATGCGCGCCGAGATTGAGCAAGACGTGAAACGTCTACCAGACGAGGCAAACTACCACCAAGAGTCCATACAGCTGCTGATACTCGATGTCCTCTTCATCTACTGCAAGCTGAACCCCAACCGCGGCGGCTACCGTCAAGGAATGCATGAGCTCTTGGCACCCATCGTTCATGTTTTAGAGCAAGATGCTGTGAGTCGCGAATCGCTCGCCGAGAATGGCCTGCTCGATGTTGCCATGCTGGAAACGCTCGACGCCGCCTACATTGAGCACGATGCCTACGCCATATTCTCCAAGCTCATGGAGCGCGCACAGTTCTTTTACGAAGTCAAAGAAGTCGTGTCGGGCATGCAGTCGTTTCAAGAGGCCAGCTCGGCAATTGTCGAGAGAAGCAAACACGTTCATCAAGTCTTGCTTCACAAGATTGACCCCGATCTCGCGGCACATCTCACGAACATTGAAATCCTGCCACAAATTTTCCTCATGTAGGTGGTACGCCTCTCGGAGAAAATTTCTACAAATTATACTAATTATTGAAGTCGTTGGATACGTCTGCTATTTAGCAGAGAATTCCCCTTTAACCAGTTTCTCATCCTGTGGGATACTCTTTTTGCCGTCGACCCCTCGCTGGATCTCATCGACTTTGTCAGCTGCGCCATGCTCCTTCGGATTCGTTGGCAGCGTACGTCTTTCCTGACACCACCATCTTACTAGACTAACACCTTGCAGTCCTGGAAGCCGACTACTCTGTCTGCCTACAGCTACTCCTCAAGTATCCCGCCCCGGACCCCCAGCACGGCCCGCACACCTTTGTCGACGACGCCATCTATCTGCGCAGCCACCCTGACTTTCCCGGTGGCGCGTATATAATCGCCAAGTACACAGACCGAACGCCTGCCACGCCCGGCGCTTCCGCCACCAGTCCCACCACCACCGCGGCCGCGCGCCGCGGTCTCGAAAGCATTCGCCAACGCGCGTTGCGCAGTGGCGGCCCACAGGGCGTCGAGCAGTTTATCCAAGGCGCAGCTAGGAGCGCACGCGCCGCTTTGGAACGAGGCGAGAAGCTCGGCATCAACCAGGCAGTGCGTGAGGCCATGGGTGAGCTCCGCCGCAACATGCAGAACCTAAACGATGCCAGGGTGGCGTTACCGCAGCCATTATCGCAGGGAGGCGGTGATGCTGCAACGGCGGCGCTGGACAAGCGTAACAAGCAGCTGGCGAATTTTTTGAACGAGACGGTGGCGGACCTCAAGGCGCTTTCGGCGTCAAGTCTCGAAGACAAGGCCAAGAGCCGGCAGATGCTCGAGGTGGCGGCCGCCAAGGTGCAGTTTGTGCAGATTTACCTGCAAGACTCGACCATGGACGTGCCGCTGTTTCAAGGAGACGCGCCAGGCAAGTCTCAAGAAGCAGCCAAGGAAGGCCGAACCACAGAGTCTGCCAAGGCCGCAAAGGCGCAGGATGTTGCGGCGGACAAAAACACAAGGACACCGTCGCAAGCACAAGCAGAGAGCTCGGAACGGACAGAAGCAGATGCGCCACCAGCTGTACCGGAGAAACCAGCCCCAGCAAACCAGAGTAAGCCTGTAAAGCTGACGCAATCTGCAAAGCATCCCCCACCGGAAGCAGCCAAATCACCGGCCACGGCGTCACAGCCCGAGACAAGCCAAGGTGCCGCCAAAACGACGTCACAGACAGCCCAGCAACCAACAAAAGGCGCCTCATCACAGCCAATAGAAGCCCCTAACCAATCCACACCGCCGAAAGAGCCTTCCCTCGCTCGACCGCAGCTCCCCGCCGTGCCCACGCGCTCCACGATAGCGCAGTCTTCTTTCTCCTGGATGCTCGAGCCCGGCGAGTCCACGCCCTCTGCTGCAGCAGCCGCGGCCGCCGCGGCCGCGGGCAGCAAGTCGCCGCAGTCGCCGCAGCAGTCTAAGAAGCAGCGCGGCTTCAACAACATGAGCCGGGAGCGAAACGCGTTTCTTTTTGGCGACGGGGATGAGGGCTCGGGGCTTGGGGATCCTCTGGCGGCGAGCGGCATCTTTGGATTGGAGCCGATGAGTAAAGTCAAGGGCAAGTGAAGCATTTGACGGGGAACGTATTTTTTTGTGTGTGGTGTTGGGTCTTTATATAGACATGTATATCAATTCATAGATCTCTTCATGTATTCCGAGCGTCTGTCTACTGGTCCACAGGGTGTAAAGGTGAATGGGTGTGCAAGCGGAGAAGCCGAAACACCAAACTGGTCTCAGACTGGCATCTTGACTAAATCAAAACTGCCACCGCGTTAACGGTGGCTCGGCCGAACATGCCAAATTAATGTAGTTGGAAAATTATCCGCCCCGGGCGCGAAGCAGTAATTGATGTCGAAAAAAAAAGAAAGACTTGGCGGTATACCTGGCAATCGCTCGCTGTGGAAGAGACCTACTGCAGACACAAGGAAATCAAAGATGGTCTGAAAGAACTTGTATGCCGTGGTATAGGATTTAGGTTAATTACTTGGTGTGGCTTTGCTTTCAAGAGACGCTGCTTGTCAACAGCTGATTTGATCGAGTTCACGTGCAACCGGCGTTGAACTGGATTGACTGAGTGTGGGGGAATAACTACGATAGACCATAATAATCAAGGGAGAAAGCCCAATAGTCGCCATCACAATTACCCGCAACGGCTAGATCCGACCTAGGCCGGATCTGGCTTGCCACAGTAGCCAGGAGCTGCCCTTTCACGGAAGTGATCAACTGCGACAGACTAGTGCCCGGGAATGCTCGATAGTTTTGTTTACAGATATCAAACCACGCCACGAAAAGGGGAACCTGTCAAGTAGACGGAAAACGGCCCAACGGTGTTCATGGCTTCAACAGATCAGCGTTTGGTTTGCTTAGGCTGAAGCAGCGACTGAATGACATTGCTAATAAGGTGAATACTTATAACTGTGAGGTGTTGAAACGACTTGAGCGAGGCAGGGCGAGGCGAGGCGGTTTTCCGTGGAAGAAACACCATTCTCGTCCTCCTTTGAGAGGATTTACTCGCCAGGCAACGATTATACATACAGACTTTGCGCGCTTCGAACATTACTCGCCTCGAGCACCCGGGCGACAGCAGATCATCGCACGACTTGGAAATTCATCACCATTTCCATTACACATTGCCGACATGCGTCTGTCACGTCTCCTCTCCCTTTTGCCCTTGGCCGCTGCCGTCCCTAGAGCCAAGCGATCGGAGCCCGCACCTCTGCTGATCCCGCGCAGCGTCAGCGCCGAGGATCTCGTCGCGAACCAATACGTCGTCAAGTTTAAAGAAAGCAGCACCCTAGCCGCTGTCGAAGAGGCCATCAATTCGCTCTCTCTCCCCCACGGGGCTGGTGAGGTGTTTCGCGAGGTGTTTACGGGCTTCGCAGGCCACTTTGACGCCGCGACTCTGCATCTCATCCGCGGCCACCCAGAGGTCAGTTGCGCTGCAGAGGCTTCCAACTTGTAAGAAGCGCGCGAGGTGCTGATGAGAAATAATCTTGCAGGTCCAGTATGTGGAGCAAAATGCCAAGATGGTTGCTTTTGCTCCCGCCACGCAGAGCCCATCTACTTGGGGTCTCGCTCGCATCTCTCACGAAACAAGAGGTGCCAGTAATTACCTTTACGACTCTTCTTCTGGTATGAGACGTGATTTGCATATACCCTCTCACAGCCTTACCCGCTTGCCTTGTCAATGTGTATTTACTGACATTACGCCACCAGGAGCTGGAACCTGTAGCTACATTGTGGACAGCGGCATTGACGCCTCCCATTCTGTAAGTCCAATTTCCAACATCAAGTCTGTGGTGTCGAAAGTAGACAAAAAGGATAGTAGTGTGCTCGACCACGGGGGTTTCCGGAATTAATCACACAGTGCTCTAACCATTGATTAGGATTTCGGTGGCCGCGCAGAGCAGATCAAGTCCTTCATCGGCCGAAACGACGACAGCTGCGGCCACGGCACCCACGTGGCCGGCACCATCGGCAGCAACACCTACGGCGTGGCCAAGAAGACGACCCTACTGGGTATCAAGGTGATTGATTACAACAACCGCACCCGCGAGTGTGACGGCCCGACCGTCGGCATCCTCCGCGGCCTCGAGTACGTGGCGCAGGACGTCGCACGTCGCAACTGCCCCAAGGGCGTCGTTGTCAATATGAGCCTCGGCGGTTCCTACTCGCAGGCGTCCAACGACGCGGTGGCAGGGCTCGTGGATAAAGGCTTCTTCGTGGCCGTGGCGGCCGGCAACGGCGACGAGAAAAAGGGTCCCATGGACGCCAGCGATGTGTCGCCCGCCTCGGAGCGTTCAGCGTGCACCGTCGGCGCGAGTGACCGAAACGACTGCATAGCAAAATTTTCCAACTACGGCTCCATGATTGATATTCACGCCCCGGGCGTCGACGTCGTCAGCCTAAAGAATGGCGGCGGCACCGCCCTCGGGTCGGGCACGTCCATGGCGACGCCGCACGTGGCTGGCCTGGCGGCGTACTTTATGGGGCAGGGCAGGGAAGCGGCGAGCATGTGCGAGTTTTTGCAGAACATGTCGGTCAAGAATGCCATCTCGGGCATGCGCCATGACACCAGGAACCTGCTGGCTCAGAATGATCGGGCTAGATAGCCGCGGAGCAGTCAAGATTAAGTCTACGTTGAGGTAGTGACCTTGGACACTACCAGGTAGACGAAGAGGGGAAAATCATGCTAGTTGGGGGTTGAAGCATTGTACATGGCCTGTTGAGATATCATACATGACTCACATGAATATATTCGAGTTATGATGATGGCTGTCATGTTCATGGCCACGAATGCAATACAGGGAAACAAATGCATCATTCAACCAACAAGTAATACGCGCAATAGAGGCCTGCTACATACAGTCTTGCTGCAGCTCAGCCTCACAAGACTATACGAGAGTCTAGTAGCTTCCTTTCACGTCAATTGACATGGACGACGTCGAACTCATAACGCACGTGTAACACACCTCGGGTATTGCAACCACAACACCGCCCTAGTTTTGAACGATCTGCCGGCCATCGCACAAGCTTCCTTTTTTGGCAAGTGACCCTTTGCCTTTTCTGAGCTGAAAGCTGTTGCCTAGCTCCCTTGATGCGGGGAAGTCACGCCCTTTTTGCGTGGGGCATCCTACTCGATCCCCACGAGTAGAATATAGGCTAACCTAGCGTTTTCCGGGGGGGGCGGGGAAGGGGAGATCAAAACTCAAATGCGGTAAGCAACGCCGGCGGCTTAGCTCAACTCATATGGCTGCGACTGCCGGTCTAGTGATCAGTCTTGTGCGTGAAGAGCGCGGGGGAGGGGATTAGACCTATGAGGTAGCGGAGGCTCCCGTATTCGTGAACTAAATTATTTAATTGTCAGCGGCGATTGCGCCTCGGCTGGTCTACGTTCGACGTCGACTCTTTCAACACCGTGCTGCACGGGCGCCACACCGGAGTTAGTTGGCGTTAAAACACCAACAACAAGAGTAATCATGATACTAGGATTAGAATGATGTTTTTTCGAGCCAATAGACAATGATTCCAGGCCAAATTTATAGTTTTATGAGGAAACACTCTTTCCAAGGCTTTTGGTGTTGTTGTATTTAAACCACACGACGCCGCAGCTTGTCCAAAGCTCTCAACCTTTGTCGATAATTGCAAAGACACACATCAGGTTTCTCTTTATAAAGTCAACTATGCAGATCGCCATCTGGTCCGTGGCTCGCGCCATTCTTCTTCTGACCACCTCTCTCAATGTTGCCCATGGCCTGACCATCAACAATGCTAGGGACCTGATCCCCCCCCCCAGCCAAGACCCCTTCTACGTCCCGCCCAGCGGCTTCGAGTCGGCCAGTCCCGGTGCTGTGCTCCGTTCCCGCAAAGTGGCCTCGTCCTTTTTTTCCATCATCCCCAACCCTATCGAGACGTACCAGATTCTGTACCGCACCACCGCGGTCGACGGGTCTGCCATTGCTACCGTCACCACGGTCTTCAAGCCCCTGCTCGGCAAGAAAGATCGCTTTGTGACTTGGAGCACCGCCTACGACAGCGCTGCCACTCAATGCAACCCGAGCTACTCGTACCGCCTTGGGTCCAGCGTCGTGCCTTCAATCTCGACTACGAATGGCATTGAGCAGCTGATTATTGAGCTCTACCTTCTCAAGGGCTACATTGTCTCATCCCCCGACTATGAAGGTCCAGACGCCGCTTTTACAGCTGGCCGGCTCGCTGGCATGGGAGTCTTGGACAGCATGAGGGCCGTATCCAATTTCGGACGCACCCTCGGTCTCACGACGGACAAGCCATCCATTGTCGGCGCTGGCTACTCTGGCGGCGGTCTTTCTACCGCTTGGGCTGCGGCCCTGCAGCCGAGTTATGCCCCCGAGCTGCCAGTCAAGGGTTGGACCGCGGGCGGAATCCCAGCCAACTTGACCTACATTTTTGAGTTTATCGACGGCTCGCTGTTGAGTGGCGTTGAGATTGTCGCCTTGGCAGGTCTCTCGAAGCCGTCGGCTTATGGAGCCACTCTGAAGCCATTGATTGACGAGATTAGTACGCCGGCACTTCAGAAAGTGCTTCAAATCGCTAATACGCAATGCTTTGTGGCGGATCTCCTTGCTTTTCCATTCCAGTCTCTGCTCGACACGAAATATCAGAGTCTTGGCAAGGATGTGCTGACCAACGCGACGATGCTGTCAGCTTTGCAGGACAATACACTTGGCGTCGACAAGGGGCAGAAGCCAACCGCGCCTTTTCTCATGTTCCATGCCAAGCCCGATGAGCTCGTTGCATACGCCCCCGCAGCCAAAGTCCACGACGCTTGGTGCGATAACGGTGCCACCGTTAAATTTGTCGAATACGCAAACGGCGGCCATGTTACTACAGCTGTGCTTGGTCTTGTTGATGCTATCAAATTTGCAGATGATTCATTCAATAACCAGGTTGCTTCTGGGTGCACAAGCAAGACTGTTCTTGACGATACACTCAATCCCCTTGCCTTTGGTGTAGCTTTGGAGCCTATTGCTGTAGGGCTGATAAACTATCTGATCGCCTTGGGCAAAAAGGATGCAAACTGGCTGGCTGGTATCAAGGAGGGCAAGCCTGTTGCACTGTAAGACTGTTTATTGCCGTCCACGCCTCGGGCGCTTATTCCGAATACTCCTGGGTCAGTCAAAGACTCCTCCGGATCGACCCTCTTCGAACAGCAAATCGTGTCAATTTGCTCGGGGATCTGCTCAGATATGACTTTGAAAGAGCAATGACTATGACTTTTTATTACAGTACAAGGTGGCTTGTTCAATAACTCGAATATCCCTATACGGCTGAATGCATTCGCCACAAGGAGGCATCTTCATTAACCATATTGATGATTCTGCCCTATCTTAGAATACAGAAATAATGGACCATGCTGTCATTACATTCCTCTACCTCCTCAATTACCAATGTCGGAATAGAGGCAGCAGACTCGAAGCCTTTGTAGCGAAGCTCTCGAGCTCGCCGCATCTTATCTCGCTAAATGGTGAACCCCGATTGGGTCGTGGCGAGAGTGCCAACTGAGCCTTGAACGGGCAAGGCCCGTTATAGGTACCCAGTACTCTAGCCACTTTACCTGGGCGGAGTAGAGCATAAAAGCCGGTAGAGCTGCCTCTACTATAAAACACTCAAGTGTGGCTAAACTGTCCCAGCTGAACCTCTGCCACTGGGAAGCCTCACAAATCAGCTATTTAGAGGTCGTCAAGAGCACCTTGTGGATAGAAATGAAGTACTACACGCTGTTGGAATACGTCTCCCCTAACGATGCCGACTGTGATAAAGCAGAACCTTCTGGATAGTGCGTAGTTGAATCTTTGTGATGGAATTACGCACTTGTAAAAATTGCCAACGGTAGACTAAACTGCACAGGGCTCGTACTACTTGACTCTTCCTCCTTTCTCTCACTCATACCAGGCAAGCATAGCCCTTTTGAAACCCTGACCCAGAAAGGCATTCCGAACAATCTGGATCTCCTGTATGACAGTGCTAGCTAGTTCTTTCATTTGGTCCCATGCCCAGCTCAGTGCTTGACAAACATGACCCCAAATGCTCGCTAGCGTCTGTCTCAGCATCTCGAATTCCCTGCCCCATGGGATCAAATACACCATGCCAGTGACGACGACACCCGTACCGACTCCTGTCAATACAGCACCGGATACGACGGCACCATGAAAACATCCGGCCGAGATGGCGAGGCCGCAAGGCCCTTTGATGTAAACCCCTGCTGCTGTGACCCATCCAGTGGCGAACATACCGGCAATGCCAGAGCCAATTCCTATGCCGGTTGCTAGAACGGCCTTCCACTTGTTGAACCACGTTTCTGTGCCGTCAGTCTGGGGAATAGATGAACCCACAACTCCTGGACTAACTTTGTGAGTGTCGTTTCTTTTCTTGAACTCTTGTTCCATGCATGCTTTTGTCAAGTCAACAAACATATCCTTCATACCAGCGATTTCAATCGCCGTGGGACCGGGTATTGGGTGGGTAGGCGGACTCAATAGCGCTCTCACTTGGTCCATGTTTTCATTGCAGTCAAAGAAGCACTTTGGGCTATGCTCCAGCGATTGCTTGTCAAGCAGCTTGTTGCCTTGATGGAACCAGTTGAAGGTATACACTTCACAGTAGGTTGACTTCAACCCAATGTTCAATTTGTACGCCGGCGGGCTTCCTTGACAAGCATCCACCTTGACTGTTTTGACCGTTTTCGGGATTCTGTAAGTTACCATGTCGATTGTGTAGGAGACAATAATGTCCATCACTTCTCCCTGTCGGAGACTTTTGGCTTTTCCCTTTGGCGGCTCAACAATCGAGTTGACAACGTCTTCGATCAGCTGCTGCAGGTTCTTTTCGCTGCCCACGAGATCTTTCGATGCTTGAGCTCCAGTTAGTTCAAGCCTTGAATTCACTGAGATTGATAACGGGAAGGAAATATAAAAGTTGGGCAACAAAGGAACGTACAGAAGTCTTTTCCCCATTTCTTAATTTTGTCCTGCATAGTTTTGACCTGAGTTTCTGGAACAAGAGCAATAATTGCGTTGTTATTGCTTCTGTTCTTGTTGGCGGTTTTGACCGAGTGCCACACGTTGCGCATATCCCTCTGGATGACCTGAGAGTCAGGGGCAGCATCAAGTGCAGCATCAACCTCTCTGGTCGCGTTGCCATCTTTCACAGCAGTTGTGGAAGCCGCTTTGGACTTTCCCAAGTTTGATGCGTTTGATTTTGAGCCCATGATGACCAACAGAAGATGAGGTTATACTTTCCGTTTGTTATTCTTGATGTTGCAGACTGCCGCACCATAAAAAGAGTCGGCGTCTCGAAAGTGTGGAGTGAATACTCGATGGTGTTGATGCTCTGGAAGGGGGGGGGGAGTTAGGACCATCAAGACAAAGGTGCTCTACTTATAGTACAATGTCCCCGTGCAATGATCGAGTCTGGGACGGACAATATTTGATGCTTCTCTTCAGCCGCACATCGTGCAAGCTGCCGCCAATGTACAGAGTACCATTCGAAACCTTGACGAATGTATAGACCCGACGAGCAATACAGTGCTACTACTTATCTAAGACGCAAGTACTCAATACCATAGTAAAACATTCGCATACATGTGCAGCACTTCTCACATAGCGTGCAGATTACTCCACTGACAGTTTAGTCTATCAGCCAGTCAAGAGGCCACGACCTGCAGGATCACAGCCTCGTCCATGCTTTTGTGCAGAGTGGTGCTGCCATACAGCCTCGTGGCCAATGGCCCTAGAACACGTCACGAAAAGTGATTGCGAAAGCTGAAGAAACACGGATGCCCTCCACGGGAGGAGCTCAGATGTCATTTTTGCACTTATAGAGGTATAGGCCAATCAGACGGCAGCGCAAGATTGAGGTACATCGCTACCGCATGCGCGAATGCAGCTGTAGTAAGTACTGAGGCGTAGTATGTAGTCGGCCAAATGGAGGAATACTAGATGGTATATCTTGCACTAGTTATGTAGTAATCATCAGGGTTCAAGTATCATCCGGGGCTCCCCCGCATTGTGTGTATTAACCATGTCGGAAAGTACCGAAATCTGAGAGCGCATCATATACTTAAGATGATCCACTTATAAAAGACGTCTTACGAAGTGTTTAACTCCCTAGTTGGCAAAGTTGAATTACCTGTTCGAAGAGAGACTCGACACGCAGAATGGCCACTTTCAACATTGACCATGATTCCAGGACAGGCACGCCCGAGCCATCAGTCGTCTCGGCAGACTACTCCGCTCAGCTTCTCCAGCAAGACATTTCTGGCTGTGCTCTGACAGATCCAGAGATGTTTCCGTCATTTTCCACTGCATCGCTTGGTAATGTACCCGTTTTGTGCAGCGAAAGTCGGATCTATAGTTCTAATCCCCAAGCTTCACCCCAAGTAGATCTGTTCCAGTCAGAGGCACCCATGTCGCATTTCCAAGATGTACAGTTTAATACCGCTGTGCAGCATCCTTTCGATGGCATAGACACTCACTGGGTTCCATCTCTTGGTAGCGAAGCCGTGAGCGTCGGTTGCGGCGCGAGTGGCTGTCAGCATGTCGACTTGGCCACGCACTTTTCTAGCATGCAGCTGGTGCTCATTATCCCACGGGCAACCCTTTCATTATGGAGGCTCCTGGGTCTTCTAAAGAGACGTCCGAGCAAGAATTTGAGAGCGGAGTCTAGTACTTCGATTTGGATCCTAATGCTGGCCTTCCATCTATGCATACGTATGAAGCATACGGTATACCTTTTTTTGATACACATCGTTATCATCACCAGATGTTTCCAGTACATAACGTTCAAAGTTTTTGTATAACGAGCTGTTTTCCGGTCTCTCACAGTATAGACACCAACGGCAACCATATCCCGACCGATCAACAAGTTGGCCCACTCCAGCAATCTAATGCTCGTCGAACCAAGCCACCGACGGGAGTTTCTAGTCATTCCCCGGCGGCATGGAGAGCGAGTTACCCATTACCCAATATTCCGTCAGCTAAAGATGCCCCAAAGAACGCACTCGGAAGACACGGAACCACTTGGGTTGAGATGGTGCTGTACATATTCCCAGGCGGTGATGATGCTTCACTTGATTCATAATCTCGAGACCACGTAAGGACCTATTTTCATTCTCGTCTTGGACTGCATTGACTCTTCTCTACAGAAGCCATGAATTAACAAAAAGAGTCACGAAGAACAAAGACCGGGCGGAATGTAAAGTCAAACGGCGTTGGAGGGGCCGGCCGGACCAGAGCCAGAACGTCTGCTGCAGAGTACCCGCCTTGGCTAGCTTTTGCCACTATTCAATTGCAAGGGTCAATACCGTGTGAGAAAACCCCTAATCTGTACAACTCCCAGACTAAGCTTCTTCTCTACATCGACAAGTACATTGAAGGCTATTTTGATTCGACGCACCGCGTGCGCGACGACCTGATGCTGGCAAGCCAGGGTGTTTGGGAATGGCGAGCTCTGTCTAAGCGATGTAGCGACATCGCCATGTTGATACACAAGAAGTCGGGCTTTCTTTCGGATGTAGAAAAGAAACGAACTGCCCAAACAAAAAAAGAGCGGGAAAAATTTAAGGAAGATAAGAAAAAAATGCCCAAATCTGAGAGGAGATGGTACGAGCAAACCAAATTTCGCAGTCGAAGCAGGGGCATGGAGCACATACAAGCCACTGCCCAAGATCTCGTGAAGAGTTGGGTACGCTCTCCCCTTGAATGGCTGGCAAGAGATGTCTCTCCACACATGTTGGTCTCTTTGTGGGTAGTCTGCCGGGTCCTGCAGAACATCGGCTCTCATATCATGCATGCCAGCGGCACGTCCGGCGTTGCCATCTGTTTTTGCGAATTCGCTGCGAAGCGTCTTATGGCAGATCTATCCGGAACCCAGAGGTAGCGTCCAAGGTTTACTAGATATACTCCAAGCATTCGTCGGGGTGTCACCATCAGATCTGGCAGATACACTTTCCATCTACAGTTTGTGTACTTGTCGAACCATCTCGGCCAGGCTCTCCCCGGACAGTCCCATAGTGCTCGATGCCTGGGTAGACCACCAGCAAAATTGGGGCCTGACCTTGCTCGACCGCAGGAAGCTGATGAACAGTTACGATGAAGCCTTGAACCGGATGTACGGAGTCTGCAATGACTCGAGCATCAGCCTTCTGCGAAACTGCGCCACGGCCGCGTATTACATTTTCCAGAATCGATAACTGACCAGTCCACTAGTCAATCAACTCTGTCAACTAACCAGGATGGTGCTACATCAAGAACCGCAGAAATTATGCTGGAATGTCAAAGACGCAGGCCCTGGTAGAAGCAGCTAAGCTGCAGGCACTGGTGCGCTGCATCACGCATGAAAACAAACACATGAATTCCAAGAAGCTCAAAGCTTTGCGAAAATCGCTAAACTTGCGAAGTAAGCGAGCTCGGCGTAGATGGCGCGCAAGTCTAGACAAGCCGCCCAGTGCAGAAGATACTCGCGGAGCGATGGAAGCCCTTGGGTACTGTCGCTGTTTACCTTGAGGATGGCGATCTCACCTGTCTGCTGGCAGCGGCAGACCTGCGAGAGCTCTATGCGAGACTTGTTCGTGAGTTTGGTCAGAGCAAGGCAGACGAGCGCTGCCAGGCCGGAAACTATCAGCGCGAGCAGGCGGCGCAGCTGCGCGCAACCGTCTTCTTGTAGTTTGATCTTGTCCATGTCGAGACCTGAACACCATTCTAAGTAGAAAACAAGGCTCAACAGCACATAATCAGTATATTAATTAGCTGAGATTATTTTCGAGACTAGAATTTTCAAGCTCATGTATACTATCTCGATCGTCAACAAACATAGTGGTGGTGTGTGTACGATGGCAAGCGCTTCATGAATAGGCCTCCAAAGACGGCAGCGGCAGCCCAGCCTCTAAGACTGGCTCCTGGAATTAGTGGCACATTTACGGTGAATCTGCACTTGGTCACGGCATAGACAGCAAGGATCACAAAAGAGACGGGCCTTGGATTCCAAGGGTAGCTGCGGCACGCCCACTCAGACAAATCCTGATAACTGGTGTGTGCCAGTGCATATGTTCAGACAACTATAGACAACTATAACAACACAAGAGATATTGCGGGAGAGAAGAAAGCAAAGGATTCTGCGTCAGCAGAAAGCAGCAGTGCAAAGGGCTCCTACACTAGCAAGAGAGGGGGGCCAGTCGTCCGAGTCGGCGATGAATTTCAGCTTCACAATTCGGAGATAGCCCAAGGTATCCCGCATGAATTTCATATTAGCACGCTCGGCGATAGGCGCGAGCGCGGCCCAGAGTTTTGATTGGATTTGTCGTCTGTTCTTCCTATCTGAGGCTATCATACGTATCCCCACTATCAAAATCCATTAAATAATAGATAACGTTAGTCCACAACCAAGGACATCAGCGACCTTGGCTCTGATCAGGGCATGGACAAGGTCGCGCTTTTGATTAGGCATTTAGTCTGTACTACGAAACACTGAAGGCTTCTGCCGACGCCCTGGTCGAATTTTTTTGATAGGCATGAAAATACAAATAACATGAAACTGTATGAATTCTTTCCACCGAACTAAACAGGGCTATGCATATGTACTTTTTTGAAGTGCCTGAATCGCTTCAGCCTTGGCTGTTTTCTGTCAGCTTTTGGCGAGTTTGAGTTTGCTAGCTCTCAGTAGGCTTGAGTTGCCGGCTTTCAGTAGGCTTGAGTCGAGACAACAAAGCGGCAGACGTAGTTTCGGCAAATAACTCACAGGTATAAACGCGGGAATTTCACCTGTCTAGAGACAGACGGATAATCAGCACTCGTGAATACGTACGCCATTATGTCTTGGTGCTCTGCTCCTGAAGACACCAGGAGCCCACGTGCTGCGGCTAACAAGTCGCGAGTCTTTTCAGAGGCGAGGGAAGGGGCAGTGCTGCGTAACTCACATCATATAGTTATAATATAAACCACGTCGACTACAAGGCCCACCTCAAGGAATGAGTTGCCTCGTTTGATCAGCTTAGTTTTTCATCTCAGATTAAAATTGAACATTAGGGCATAATGCATAGCACGAGTCACCAGAAGCTCCCTCATACTGAGAATACAAACTGCCGTGCGAAAGTATTATATCCCTGCCAAGTCTTATTCTACGCTAATGACCCCGGCTTCAGAAATCATGGAATGATATAAGTAGAAAAGAGATTCTCAAGCAACATTCAACTGTTCAGTCATTCCTTTGTCTCTTCTATCTGGTAATTAGTTTGGAATCCATCCTTGTCACCCTCAGTATGAAAGTGCAAACCGCCCTGTCTTTCGCGGCCCTGGGTAGCCTCACCAGCGGCTGTCTTCTGCACGGGGAGCTCGATGGCGAGGAACACTTGATGGACCGACGCCAAGACCGAGCTTCTTCCGCCAAATTCATCCCGGTTGGTAAAGGAGACCGCTTTGACGGTGGCGCCAAGGCACCACAAGGTATAGGCTCCAAGCCGGACGACTTTTCGGATGACGCCAGCCTCACCGTACTCAGCGTTGCTGAAATTGAATCGGCAATCAAGGGCCTCCAAAAGACTTACCCGGAAAAGATAAGCTTCAAGCCCGCTGGAGCCAAGACCCATGAAGGGCGCGAAATTCACTACGGAGTGGTCGGTAACAAGGAACCGCGGGCGTTCCTCACCAGTGGCGTGCACGCGCGCGAGAGAGGCGGCCCAGACAATGTTTTGTACTTGGTTTCGGATCTACTCTGGGCCGACCAGCAGAACACCGGCCTCACTTATGGTGATAAGAGCTATGACGTGTCCCAGGTTCGCCAGGTTCTCGACGCTGGCTTTGCCATCATTCCCGCTGTTAACCCTGATGGAATCAACTACGATCAGACGACAAACAAATGTTGGCGCAAAAATCGCAGACCTGTTCAAGGTGGTATTGGAGTTGATATTAACCGCAACTTTAACATCTTTCGCGACGAGCGCCTCTTTTCCAACCAGGCCAGGCTCTCACAGTCCAACGACCCAAAAAAGGACAACTACATCGGGCCACAGCCTAACTCTGAGGCTGAGTCACGAAGCATCACCGATGTGTTTGAGCGTGTTACGTCGCTATCTTGGTATCTCGACTTGCACTCTGCGCTGGGACAGGTCTTGTACAGTTGGGGCACCGACGAAGCCCAAGTTAACGATCCTACCATGAACTTTGCAAACAAAAAGTTTGACGGCCAGAGAGGCGTACCGGGCGACAGCTACAAGGAGTATATGGAACCCGACGATTTCGCCGCGCAAAAGAACGTTGCGGAGCGCATGTCCAGTGCTATGAACGACGTCGCCAAGACGGACAAGTTCTCGGCCGCCGAGACCATTACTCTCTCTCCTGCCATGGGCACCTCGGATGAGGCCATGTCACGATACTACAACCGTACCTGCGGTGCCAACAGAATCAACGCCTTGACTTTTGAGTTTGGCTGGGGCCAAAACAGACACGGAAAGCCGCGAGCCTACGACTTCCAGACGCTTTGCCACAACATCTTTTACCCCAATGCGACCGAGTACCGAGACAACGTCCTCCAGACGAGCGTCGGCATGTTTGAGTTTCTGCTCAACGCGGCCGGTAAAGACGGCGAACAAAAGCTATATGCGTGCGACAATAACAACAACAACGACAACAACAAAGGAAATGCTCAGCCCCCCAAGGCGCCCGAGGCTGCTCAGAAACGCCCTACCTCGGCGACGGCGGAACAAAAGTGCGGCACCGCGGCGAGGGACGCGCACTTTGCTTGCAACCAGGGCGACAGGGCCTGCAGGGACAGGGTCAGACAAAGGGCCGAGGACTGCATCTTGCGTACAAACTTTGTCAAGAACAACGCCACAGAGCTTCAGGCTTGGATCAAGAAGGACTTTGACAATATTCGACAGACTCCCGGCCTTGAATTTGCCATGAACGCAGATGCCACTCTCAATTACCAGCTGGGAACTAGGCTCGACGCTGCCGAACAGGATCTGATTCAGAATTTTGGCGATTTCGACTTTGAGACACGAGTTCAAAAGCACTTCAAAGACTTTGATAGCGTGCCAAATGTCGGCTTTGCCAAGAAGAAGGATGCGACGCTGAATTACCAGCTCCCCATCGCTTTCTCTACAGCTCAGAAAGACATTCTGAACACGGACAATATCCGAGACGGCGGTGCTCCCAAGAAGGCCGTCCCCAGCCCGGACCAAACTCCCCCCAAGAAGACGGTCGAGACTACTTCTGATGAGAATAGATGGGTATGGAAAGCTTAGTAAGACATTATATTTTAGGTAGAGGTTCTAAATTCTGGCCGCCACTTTACTTACCGAGACCGTAACGGTAGCGCAACAGACGGGCACAGATGTGGAGGTTTTTCTCTAAGCAACCATAGAGTTTTTTGTCTCCTTGAATGTACTTGTACGCATTATAGACAAGCTATTTAGCCCAGTACGAGTATGATCCAATAATATAGTTAGAAGAATTCCTTAACTTGCCTTACAATCCGTGTTGGCGGGCCCGCCCACGGGTCATGCCGCCACTGGCTGATCAGCCGAGGACACCCTTCCTCATCGTCGACTACCCCCAGATAGGTTTTTTTCTTTCTTTTAGAATCGTTACAATCATCCAGGTCCATCACTTTTCGCTGATTGCTTGTGTCTTGCCCAGCTCGTGATGCCCCTCGCCTCTTTCTTGATTCGCCACACTCCAAGGCGCGCTCATTACCAGTCGATGCAACAGCAGCAACAGCAGCAGCAACAGCAGAAACGGCAGCGTTTAGATCCAACAGTGTCATCAAGTTCCTCTATTTGCACCATTATCACTCTTTCGCGCACGGCGGCGGCAGCAGCAGCGGCAACGGCGGTGCTCGTTAATCAGAATCCAAGGCGGGGAAAGTTAACGAGGAATCGCGAGTCGAGATACCTCCAGGCTCTAACGCGGAGCGAACACAAACAAAGCCTTTCTCGTCAGTAATATCATTGATGATTTAACAATTCGATTAATTCATTAATGATGAAAAAAGCTCGATTTGTTGCATTATTCATGATGCAAACGGTAGATTGATTACATTGCCAAGCTTGGCAGCCGTTGAACTTGTCGGGCTGGGACTCACTGCAGCGGCTTTCCGGCACCTCAGTACCAAGCAAGGGCGAGGAAGGCCGTGGAAGGCCGTGTAAATATTGGATTATCCAGCCCTTGTACCGCTGTGTATTTTATTTGTATATGACAGTACGCCAGTACGGATTGGCAAAGAATTCCAAACAGGTTCGGGCTTCACTAAAGCGCTTCACAGTTCGAGGCTGCAGTATCCCGCTAAAATGGCGTGAAGATGTCTACCGGCCGTATACTTGATGCAAGTGCTTTCGGATGGAAAATTCTATGCAATTAACGTCGGCAGAATTTGTGCCCAAAGCTCATTCCAGGCAGGTAGCGTATCGATGGTTAGTGTTGCACGTCGCGCAAACGGTGAATGCTGCAGGAGGGCGGGCGTGCATGGAGCGAATAGTCGGGAGAGCTGCGTTTGATGACAATGATGATCATGCTAATGTGTAAGCGAAAGGGATGCATTGTGAATGCGTCCAGTGTGCGGAATTCGTTGCGGGAGTGCAGGGAGAAGAATATGAGGGCAGCGAAGCTCGGGAGCGCAGGTAGAAGGATGAGAGGAGAGTCATCGGCAGCAGTAACTAATTAGTGACAGACTGCTTCTTCAGCAAGACTTTGCATGTACACCAGCGTTGTTTGACGTATATCGAGTACATGAGGACCACCAGAGCATTGTTCAAGTAAATACGTGATAAATACTGCCTCGTGCGGGCTGCATGGCAGAGACGTGACCCTCGAGTTGCTTTTTCCTCTTTTACGTTTCGGCGTGATTGAATCTCTGGTGGCGGTGTGAGAGGAGCAGTCCCTTGTCCCTTGACACGTTGAAACTAGGCCACAGGTTGGTTGTCGGAAATAAATTCGAAAAAGGTGAAAAGAGGATGATTTTCGACACAGTGATTCGAGGAAATGGGAGGAGACGGCTCCCGCTCGTCTCAAACGGGGCTGGTTTCAGCAGGCATAGTGGCTGATGGTGGATCGCGAATATCCCATAGCGGTACAGATTAAATAGGGCAAATCTACGTCGAATTCCATCATAAATCGTTTACAACAAAGGAATTGAAGCTTGGTGCAAATACTAGACTGGCGCATTTGAATATTTCAAGTTGGTGACTATGAATGCAGTCGGGCAGTAGGGGATGCGTGAACCCGGCGTCGAACAAACAGAAGTAGGTAGTGGGATTGCAACGGCGGACGAGTCATCAGACTCATTCTTCACCGTAGCAGTGTAATTATTCCGTAATAATGTCGCCATGCAAGGAAAACAAATAAACGATGTGGCGGCGCCAACATGCAAGAGGAATGCAAAAGCGGCAGTGTTGCCGTGGTTTGGCATAGGGCATGCGAGACATGGGGCAAGAGTAGATGTTTGCAGAAGGAGGGTAAAAAAAGGGAAGAGACTGAATTGATTGCTATAGAGAACAAGACGAGGTAGAGGGAATTGGGATTTACTAAATGCACAAGTCAAAGACATTGCGATGCCTGGTTCATCTAGTCAGCACTCGACTTGGGCATCAGGTTAATGAGCTGAGATGGGGTCATAGGTGGGATTCAGCGTGACAGGGGATGATCAAGCAACCAAGGCAGAGACGGCGGGGGGCCTGTGGGGGATGACATGTGGGAGGGCAGCAACCGCCGGTATTCAAACAAGTTAAAAAAAAATTGCCTAATTCGAATGATTACGAGAGAGGAGGACTCGAAGAATGGTGCATGCGCATCGTGTTGTCAATGTCTCAGAGCAGGGAATCGAATAGTGGCACAAGGCGTTGGCGACCGATGCGCATGGGTTAGAATGTGTAGCGAGTAACGAGATGCAAGCAGGGGGTCAATTTTAGATGAACAGTAACAAGTGAAATGGATAAAGAGGTCTTTTGGCGGTGTGCGGTAAAGCATGAATGAGCATGAGAATCATTTTATCATCTGTTGAATTAAAGACTAAGGGATAGCTAGGGAGTGATTAGAGTTTGAGAATGACAGCTGGGCATTGATGATTGTTGGCGCAAATGGCATTGTCAGGGTAAGTGGAGACGTAGTGCCTATCAACGGGTAAATAGATTAGCAGCGGCGTTATTTAAGAAGAAGAAAAAAAAAAGTGAGAAGTAAAGTGAGCTATGAGCATTAAGCAGTAATAATAATAAGCAGCATCATCAGCTGTCAGAATTCCAACTGCTTGCCAGTTCACAGGCCAGTCAACACCAGTGTATCCGTATGTCGAGTCCGCTTCGTTCGTACCCACTATTTTTACCCCACCAGCCGCTGGTAGACTCCACTGATGCATCCCCTAGACCCATAAATGACGCTGTAAAGTCCACCAAAAAGCCCGTTCTAGTGGGGCCGCAAGGCCAGTTGACAGCCACTGACAGGCAGCCAAGAGAGCACTGAATACTACAGTATACCATCATCCTGCCCACTTTCCCGCCCAAAAGGGCTGAGCCGCTTCTCTTGGGCTGCCTCTTGGCCCTCTTTTCCAGGAACCGACCATTGACCCGACCACGACGTAATTACAATTCTCTGCGCTATTTCATGCCCAAACACCGAACAATTTGAACAAGAGTATGCCCGAATCTCCGTCTTGATTTTAAGCCCCGAGTCGGGCTGACTGATTGCTGATTTCTCAAGGGCATCGACTACCACCCGCCCCGACGCTTCCGATTCTCTTCTCTGCTTACCTATGCACTGCAAACGCTCCCTTCAACGCGCCAGTTTCAGTCCACCCACATTCTCATTTTCACCCCCCCCTCCCCTGTTTCCATACCTCGCATCATAATTACATCTCGCTTGGTCTGGCAATTCCATTCCTCACCTCTCACCTACGCTATTCGTTGTTTCCAACTTCTCCATCCTCCTACTCGCCCTCATTTGCTTCTTCAACCTCCCCCGGATTCCTACCAGCCAACCTCCCTCTCCTCGCCATTCTCGTCCACACACCCTCCATCCATCGCCACACGCCCCCAACAATCACCAACTCCGACCTCGTGTCTGCCTCCTAATAAACTCTTCAACGTACAACCTCGCGCTCCCCGCGACCTGCGCCTCCATCTCGTATTTTCTCCAAGTCGCCACTGCTGCGTTCGCCTCTTCCTGCAGCTCGTCCGCCACTCGCCCACTCATCTACATCTTGCTATCCTCGACGTCGGCTGTATCACCATCCAGTCAAAAGAAAAAAAAACCCAAAAGTACAGACGGATCCACGCCGCATCGCGCCATCATCCTTGATACGAATGCTCCTCGCGTTTCACCAACAACGGTCCCGCCTGCGCAGACGATCCTGCCCTGCCATACGGAGTACTCGGTACCATTACACACGGCACCACCAACTCAAGCTGCCAGAGTTCTCAACCCGCACCTTGTCCGCCCTGTCGCACCTCGCACAGCCCCAATAAGCTTCTATCCCCAGTCAATACTCTCCTAGAAACGGCAAAGGCTCCCCAATCCCACTCGGGCTCGCCCGCGACGCATTGCGCTCCATTGCGCATCGCACCCCTTCCAATATCAACCACCCAAGTTGCAACTCTCCGTCTTAAACATGGCACAGCCCGCCACCGCTTCCAAGCCTCGAGGCTTTTCTCGCTTTTCAAAGGCCCTACCTTCTGTCCCTCAGCTTCTCAGACCCTCATCGAACTCGTCTTCCGCATTGTCATCAACCTCGTCGCCCTCTGCCTCTCATCAGCTGTCGCCTTTGCCGCCTCCACCAAAAGACCTCCCTAACCCGCCGCCTCCGCCAAAGGACCTCCCCGATCTGCCGCCTCTACCAAAGGACCTCCCCGACCTGCCGCCGCCGCCACCTCCGCCACCGCACGAGGACGCTTCCCACACCCACGCCGTGCCGCCTCAGTTCTTCGACAAGTCTCCTTCTCTACCGTCCATACCGGGCGCCTTTCCCCCGGAGCACACTCCTGCTGCCTCCCCTCAGAAAATGTCGATACCCAGACGTCCTGTTGGCGGAACCAACAACGTCATACTCTCACCCTTTCCTGAGCCTTCGCCCACCGCCTCCATCTCAAGTCTGATTTCAGCCTATTCGCGTCCCTACGAGACCCCTACCACAACTCCTCACAATGTCGCATATCCCGACACACCTTTAGCCTCTAGTCGTGAGGCTTCACCTCCGCCAGATGCCCCGGCTGTCCCGGACAAGACACCTGTTGGTGCTACCAATCACAACAGACTGCCCGCGTCTCCGTCCAACGCTTCCTTGACCGACAGAGATGAGGCACCTGCCCCTCCTTCAAAACCAGAAATCTGGCGCCGCCGCCCCTTAAATGATAATCGCGAAATCTCCGGGTTGAAGCTCGACCACAGCCACGGCTCAACCATTTCTAGCGCCATGTCAATCATGTCCACCTCTACCACCTCTACACAAACACAACGGCCGCCCACAGCCTCACAGGACGAGCCCTCACAGTCCCAGCCTGTCAAGCCAAGAAAACCTCCGTCTACTGGGGGTCTACCGGGCCGCAACGTTCGGCCCTCTGTCACGCCCGAGGATGACGCCCCATTTTCAACCACTTCTACCCAACCAACCATGAATTCCGTACAAAACAAGCAGTCATTGCCTTCTCTTCCCGAAAATGCAGGCGCACCGCCTACCAATCGCCCTCCTACGCCCGAATATCAGAACGGCGAGTCCCGCGCCGCTGTCGTCACCACCTTTACCTCGCCCGCTTCGCCCGCCTCGTCTCCGGAGTCACTAAACAGCTCTTCGCCCGAATACGCCAAGGAGCTCCCTCCGCCGCCGCCCCGGAACCCTAGCAGGAACGCGCCTACCAGCACCAACACCAAGCTTGACCCTGTCACGTCTTCCTCGATGCTCACTGAGATGCCGCGCCGCAAGCCTGTCACCTCAGGTATGCTCACCACTGCACCATCATCTGCAAGTGTAGCTTCATTCGCCACTGCACCATTACCAACAAGTGAAGTTTCGTCTGCCACTGCACCATCACCCGCAAGTGTAGTTTCGCCCGCCATTGCGCCGTCGCCCGTTAATGGAGACCCTTTCACCAACAAGTCTGAGCTTTTACCCGCCACGGGCCCGTCGTTTCCCGACGACTCAAGGCGCGCCCAGACGCCCGTGAGCGCCTCCACACCCTCGGGTCAGTCTCGCGGCTCTAGCAGCAGCCCGACTCGCCAGTTCCGACGCGACCAGGACCAGACTCCACGCCAGCAGCGCCGACCGGCCAGCGACCAACGCATTGTCCAGACTCAGCAGGGCCCCATGTACCGCGGCCGAGACGGCACTCTGTATCCAGAAATGAAGAATCTGCGCGAACCCGACCCTCGCGCATTTCACTTTCCCACATGGAAGGGCAAGCAGATGACGACAACTTCAGTTGACGGCGTTCATGCCGCGCCGGCACTCAACGACTCACACCATTCGTGCTTCCAAAAGCACGCCATCATGTACCGCCGCACGAATCGACACTACCCGCTAACGTGCCAGACGTGCAGCAAGGCCAACGCAGATGACCGCTGGGCCTGCACCTTTTGCCACCTGCGCATCTGCGAGGAGTGCTTCAAAACGTTTGACACGAACCAGCGCGATTTGAAGAAGCTGGTGGCAGCGATTGATGATGGCACCCCGCTGAGCCTGTCGTCGGATTCTCGCCCGGCGTCCGCTTTTGGCCTGTAAAAGAAGGCGCGAATTTGCTGCCATCATTTGTCACGATATTTCATCTGGCTGCAAGCTGGACCTTTTATTCATTTCTCTTTTTTTTTTTCTTTCCCTCTTTTTTTTTCTAAGCATAAGGTCATGATGAATTCATGATGGATTTTACGGGTCAACTTTTTTACCAACTTTTTTCTTTATTTTTTTTGCATGACACAGATTCGCTTTCTTTTTCTTTTGGAAACATGACGGCCACCAGGATAACGGCCCTGGATAGATGTTAAGGTTGGGCAGGAAGAGGAGTCAGGAATGAATTGGACTGACTGGTTAAAAAAGATGTGGAGAGCTTGTGGAAGAAATGGCAAAGGGAAACGGACATGTTGTCTATTGAATGCAGGGCTGGTAGTAAGCTATGCTTCAATGAAACAATTTACTTCTCCCTTATTCTTCTCATCACAACGAAACTCTTTGAGTCTATCAATCTAGTTTGATCCTATTATTTTTTTCATCTTTAACCTATTTGATTCCCGCTCAAGGCTAATCTTTACTTTTTCAAAAACTTACACAACCATGTGTAGACAAATATCCAACAGCGCCAAACTATTCAACAAGGGTATATGGGACGGTACTGGCACCCGCATCTGCCCAATCAATTATTCACCGTAAGTCAAACAACAAAATAAAAACAAACAAAGGAAACAGGTCATTCAATCGCTAATAAAACAAGACCTGAGTCAGGACACACCGTCACTTGTGTTGGCCTTGCTCCAGGGCCCCCGACATGTCCTCTGTAGCATTGGTCATGGGCCGCGACATGTCCTCAGTAGCCTTGGTCATAGGCCGCGGCCACTCCTCACGGGTATTATGCCACTCGTCGAGCGTCAGCTCCTCTTGGCTCGTGGTGGTGTGATGACGGTAGGGATCCGCGCGGCGAGCGAATTGGCCGCGGCCACTGTGCTGACTCCTCTCGAGCTCGCCGGGCTTGGCGCCGCCACCGCTGCTGCCGGTGCTTTCGGGGCCGCACGAGGCGTTGACGGTCGGGGGGGCGCCACACAGACGGCGGTGCACACGGCGGAGGAGGTGGCGGGTGGTGGGCAGGATGCTGGCAATCATGTATATGGAGGGCTCGACGAGGGCGTAAATCATGGGCCCGCCCGAGGCGTACCAGGTCGGATCGGTGAAGAGGGGCGTGGTGAAGAAGACGGAGAAGCGAAGGGCGCAGGTGATTATGCCCATGGAGGCGGCGAGAAAGGTGAGCATGAGGCCAATCTTTTCGGGAACGGGCATCTGCAGACGCAGGAGGATGGGCCAGGGGATGATGAGCATGACAAGATCAGTAGCGAGGCTGGGGACGCTGTAGAGCTTGTAAAAGAGCATGACGTCGCCGCAGACGCCATCGTTGACGTCGACGGCCTGCGTCCAAAAGTAGCGAAAGGGCCGGCAGATGGCAAAGGCGAGGACGAGGGCGATGATGCCCTGGAGGACGATGACGACGCCGAGGAGGATGATGAGTATGCGATAGCCGGTGACTCGGAAAACTTGGTGGTAGAGGAAGAGGGCGGCAAGCTTAGCAAACATGACGGCGGGGGTGTAGGTGAACTCGAGCACCTTGGAGAGCTTGAGCCATGTTTGAAAGGTGGACACGGGAACATCGGTGACATGATGACCAACGCCGCCTATTTGTGACATTACTGATTATTGATTTGGGTTAGCGACTTTGAAATATGGCGCGGGATCTGGTGATGGGCGCGCTTACGGATGCCGGCTGTCGCGCTGCCGAGGCAAAAGATGTAGCACAGAGTATTGCACACGAGCATGGGCATGCCCACGGCCTTTGGGTTGTAGTAGCGGCTCGCGAAGAAGACGGCGAGGAAAAAGGTGTCAATGACGATGAAGGCGATGCTGACGCGCTGGTCCAAGCCCGGGTTGTTGGTCTCGATGAGGCGCTCTGACGAGCCGCCGCCCGGCGTCGGGCCTGCCATGATGGTTGGTGCGTTGTGTGTGTGTGTTACGTACGGTACGGTACGGTACGGTACGTGTGATGGAGTACGACGCAGATGCCGAGCCTCTTTTTTTCTTTGTGCGAATTTTGTGTGTGTGTGTCGTGGAATTTTTGTTATTCTGGGAGGATTTCGAAAGCACGGGGACCAAAGAGAGTAAAAAAGGTCCACACCGCAACGTCGTTTTTGTTTGCGGGCAGCCAGGCTGGCCTCAAAAACGGTGAGAGAAGAGCTTGTTGGCAGGCGACGGCGGCGAAAAAAGTGGTGGCTTGCTGGAGATGAATGTGTTTCTGAGGGCAACGTATTATTATTTACCAGGTAGCTAAAGGTAGCCAACGGGGGTGGAGTGGAGGAAAACGGGGAGAAGAAAGTGGAGGTGGCAAGGCAAGCGGGCGCTCTCTATTAGCTGGGTAGCTCCGTAAAGTTTAAAATAATTCGGCACTCGGAGCGGGCGCTCGAGAAAAAAGACGATGCAATGTGGGCTTGGGGCTGAAAAATAAGAGCGATTTATCGATTCGAGGGGACGATTTGGAAACGCCAACGCCAACGTTGGGGTTTCGTAGAACTGGTCCCTTGTTTTACTTTTAACGTACGTTGGGGGACATAATCAGCTCCACACAGGAACCAAAAGTCACGGGCTCCAGACAACTGCGGGGGAAGGGGTTCAGCTCCCAAGAAAGAAAGCTGACAGAACAGGGGTGGAGGTGAGGAATCGACAGGGGATGAGACCCTGCGCATGTTAAATTCAAGGCTGATGGTGGCTGCATTCTGATATTGACAAAATTGATTGTTTCTCGAACTGGTCGGCGACTTGATGGGTTCCATGGACCCATCTGGACGAAGTTGGCTGCTTGGCTGGTGCGCTGGGGAGCGCTTGTCCGGGCTGGTCGCCCCGCTAACTTGTCTAGTTGGTTAGTTAGCTGGTTGCAGCGCATCGGATGGGTGCTACTGTTCAAGCCAAGCCGCCATATTGTTCTACTGCCAACTGGAACGCCATTCATTTACGAATTAATCAATGTGATGTGATTATATTGCCATTGTCGCAGTATGAACCAACCGACAACGGACCATTCATCTCGAGTTCCGCATCGGGTTCGGGTGTGGCCAAGCACTCGTCGGACAACTAATACCAAGACTATTGAATGCATTCGGCGGCAACTCGCATTAGATCAGATCAGGCTCCCACCAACTTTCCCGCTAGTTAACTTTTTGCCCAACCTCCCCGCTGGCTACCTGCTTGCTGTCTTTGCCGTCTTTGCCATTGTAGGTATGAATACTATCTATTGCGTCGTTTATTAACACCTGCTCCCAACCTACCTACCAACCTAACCCAACTGTTAATCCCTCTCGCATTCGTTCCTTCCCGAGACAAGTCGGCGCCGCTAGCAACTCTCTACACGCAGTCTTCTTTTGACTACGGAGTAGTCTTGGGGCACTTTCTATTCATTTTGCTTTTTCGCCGTTATTGCCCAGCACACCACACACACACACAAACACACCTTTGGACCCCCTCTCCAGCCGCCATCATGGTCAACTTGAGCGCCTCTTTCGCCTCCTGGACCTACTGGATGCAGTTTGCTTTTCTTGGTACCAAGGCCCAGGAGTACAATGCCTCGTCCGTCTCGCTCGCCGACATTATACCCCGCCGTGACGTCCTCTACGTTGGCGGAGAGTATACCAACATTACCGTACGTCTTGTTTGCAACTACGGATGGCCTTCCGATCCTACCCTCCCCTCCTCCCCTCCTCCCCTCCTCCCGAGTCCTCTTCTTACATCCCTCTTGTTCCCCTCTGGGCTGCCCCCGTCCCCCCGCTCTCTCTTTATGAACTGTCACATCCGGTCTGACCCCGAATGCAACGCTAAACAAACATCTTGACAGGACCGCTCCACCAATGCCACGTCGATAGCCCTCGTCGGCCAAATATACGTCGAGAAGCTAACCCCCAACCCCGCTCCTCCGACCATCGATCGCCGCGTTCAGCTTCCCATCATCTTCATCGCCGGCGCCGCACAGACCGGCACCAACTTCCTCGCCACCCCCGATGGCCGTCCCGGCTGGGCTTCGTATTTCCTTTCCAAAGGCCACACTGTCTACCTTTCCGACCAGCCAGCCCGTGGCCGCTCCGCTTGGCAGCCCGCCTCCGGCGAGGGCCGCTTCGGCACCATAGGCTCCCCGCAGTCCGTCTCCGACATCTTTACCGACACGGCCAACAATGGGAACAAATGGCCTCAGGCCAAGCTACACACTCAGTGGCCGGGGACGGGACGCATGGGTGATCCAACCTTTGACGCCTTTTATAGGAGCCAGGTTCCGTTCCAGACGAACCGCTTCATCAGCGAGGAGCAAAACGCAAAGGCGTACGCCGCACTCGTCGACATTGTCGGTGAATGCTACATCATCAGCCACTCCCAAGCAGGCGCATATGGTATGTTGTCGTCTAAGTTACGGCTTGTGTTGACAGAGTTCTGACTTGAATAGGCTGGCGGGTCGGCGACATGCGTCCCAACCTCGTCAAGGGCATTGTCCAGCTCGAGCCCTCCGGGCCACCTTTCACCCTGCGCCCGCCCTTTGGCAACGATCCCGCCTTTGCCTTTGGCCTAACCGACCTTCCCATCGACTACAGCCCGCCCGCCGGGCTCCTCGCCGAGCTCATCAAGACGCACATCGTGCCTGCCGTCGACCCCGAACACGACGTGTGCATCATGCAAACGTGCCCAGTCAAGAAGCTGACCAACCTGGCGCGCATCCCCGAGCTCGTCGTCACGGGCGAGGCTTCTTTCCACGCCCCGTACGATTACTGCACCGTGGCGTATCTGAAGCAGGTGGGCGTGGACGTCGAGTATGCCGACTTGGGCAAAGAGGGCATCCATGGAAATGGACACATGTTTTTCATGGAGAAGAATAATATTGAGATTGCGGAGAGGGTGTATCAGTGGCTAGAGAAGCAGCAGTCTAAGAGAAGCTCGATGAGGGAAAGGGAGGAAAAGAGGGATACAGAATGCTAAATATATAGTTCTGTGGAGATGGGAGTCAAGGGGCGGTGTTGGATGCATTCTTTCGTCGATATTGGGGGTTTTCTTTTTCAACATTTTGGCACAATTTTCACAAGAGCGTTACAAGGGCGACAAACTAATACTAGATTAATCTGCATAGAACACGACCAGAATGATGTCAACGTCTAAGAACGCTTACATGTTATTGCATATTGGTTTTGGAAATCACGGTAATTGGGACGACCTGGCACGTTCATCAGGCTTCCTTTTACCGAGTCGACAAGAGGCGGCAATCCATCATAGGTGGTCTATTCATTGACGCGTTGCCTTGCCCCTAGTACCTCTCCCAGGGCGGGGTGGGGATCAGTTGCACAACAACACTACACCAAATTGTGTGAGAGCCTAGCGGCAAGAATTGAAAGAGGCCAGACACAGCAAGTTTTTACTAATATTCTTCATAGTGTGGTTTCATGTACAGTGGCCCTTTCAAGTATATGCTACTAATACATGTCAACCTAGCGCCAATTTGGAGACTATAATTTTACACACGTCCTCAACATGATTAAAGCTGCTGCTCGCGCTGACGCTTCACAATGTAATAGGTGATGAGACTCTTCGGATCATCCTTGATTCCATTCAAGACATCCCAAAACTTGGCCTCGCCAACAAGCGCATGCAATGCCACGCAAAACTTGACCGCGTCCATGCGTACGCCCGAGTCTGTCGATTCCAGGCAGTGTCCGGCTAGACTCGTTAGCTGCTCCAGCTCACTCGACGTGGGCTGGAAATCGGTGCGCTTATCAAGCATCTCTTTGAGAACATGGAGGCCCATGCTGAGGCTGCGACAGCCCTCGGTGGTGGCATCAGTGATACCGTGAAGCTGGCGTGTCAAGACGACCACAATCTCCGAGCCATCGCCGATCCCGACGAGCTCATCCGCAAGAAGCTCTAGACCGCTGACAACGTGGGCTCGCGAGTCGTAGGCGCTGCGCGTCTGTAATAGAGCCTCGAGACCTTTGGAGACGTAGGGCTGAAAGTTTTCTCTCTGCTTCTTAAGGAGGAGCTTGATGGTGGCCAGAATCTGCGCCTTGATGTCCTGGCCCTTGTCTGATGGCAAATTGGTGAGAGGGTTCTCGAGATACTTGAACAGGCCGAGCAAGAGAGCCTCAAACTTGTCGTCGGTCAGCGTGGTCCTACTGTCACGAATAAGCGACTGCAGCTTGCGGAAGCCGTGGACTTCCAGGGACATGGCCTTGATCTTTGCAATACCACTGTCTAGGAGGCGAGAGGTCTGGCGCATCTTCTCGGGCGATTCGGGTTCCACCAGAGCTGAATACGGCTCAGCAGCCCTTTGAAGCTTGGCTGCATCCTCATTCACAGGCTTGTCCTCGAGTACAGGAGCTGATACTTCAGGCTTTGGTGTGCTTTGTATTTCGGCATCAGGATCTTCATATACTTTCAACGGCTCAATATGCGACTGAGGCTCCACATGACGAGTGATGTGGGCCACCACTCGTGGCGGCGTGACGGGAATATGCGCACCGACAAGCTCATCGTCATCAGCAACAATTGTTGAAGCAGAATCGAGCCTGGGCATAATGGGCACAACAAGGCTGATATCCTCGTGCGACTTTGTGGGCGAGTGCCAAGCTGGACTAGGCCTACCAGGGCTGTGACGAGCTGGACTCGATCCAAGCAAGTCCTCGTGCGGCATTCTAGGCTTTGCAGAGCTGGTGCGAGGAGAGGCGACTTTTGACTTGGCTTCAAGTCTGGAAGTGGGCGACGGAATGCTGGTTTCACTACCGTGGGAAATATGACCAGGACGAGCTCGGGAAATGGGCTTCTTAGGCGTCAAATCCTTGGCGACTCTTGGTGTTTGACTTCTGGATTTGAGAGACTCAGGACTGTTAATTTCTGGCCCAGGCTGATCCCTGACGGAATAGGGGCCAGCAGTGGCAGGTCTGGTCATCTCTGGGCGTCTCCTGGACGGCCTCATGGGTGCACCCGACATGCCGCCAGCATTCACAGAAATGGTCGATTCCAGTCTAGCGCGGCTTGCAGACTTTGGAGGTCCAGCAGCATGTGACGGTTGTTGGTGGTGGGTAGAGGCATTCGACGTGTTCGTTGTGCGTACTGGCGATAACTGCGCCATTGCCGATCCGGGGCGAGGCGGCAGCTTCTGAGCAGTCATAGCCCTCTTTTGCGCCATCATAGCTTCACGTATGTTAGGTCTGCTTGCCGTTTTGCCCGTTCTAGAAAGGCTGCTGCCAGGTCTCGTGGTCTCAGTCTTCTTAGGAGAATTGGGGTTACTCGGGTCCTTGTTGAGAAGCTTTTGGGCGGTAGCATCCAAGTCCTCCATGATGGCGTCTGCTCTGGCAGGCCATACAACCCAGAAAGCCCAATATGTGGAGCGCATCTTCTCTCGAACCCCGGGATTAGCATCAGCTAGACCCTTTTTCAAGCACTTTTCGATTAGATCAACTCCACCAGTATGTTCAATATGATGTTTGTTGCTCGACGTCTTTTTGATGAGCATCTTGAGCCAGCTACTGGTGTAGAGGCGGGGTTGAACATTTTTGTCCTGGCAAGCGCTCCAAATGTGTTGCATGATGCGAGGTGTGTAAGAAATGCTGCTAATAATGGTTTCTATTGTGGAACTTGTCATTTGCGAAGTAATCTTCTTTGTCGAGGCAGTCATCTTCAGCAAAGTCTGCATGAGTAGTTCGACCATGGGTTCCATGGCAGGGCCAAGGGTGCGAGCAATCTCTTCGACAAGAGCGCAGGCTTCCTTGGACAGACTCGTTCTCAGTGAAGTTAGGGACTTGATAATGCCATCGAGCATGCCACGGAGACTGTTGACGAATGTGTCGTGAAATTCAGAGGGAGCATTGCCGGCATTTATTCGACGAAGGGTGGTCATGCCCTGCTCTCGCTTTTGCCAATTCTGCTCTGTTTCGCGGCCTTCGTACTGCCAAGTCATGCTCTTGAATACTTCATCAAGCTCGCGGTTGGTATTGACATATTGCGGCTCGACCGGGTCCGTCTGAGACTCTGGTACAGCTGGTGTGTTAGGGCGCTCGCTCGACATGGACGAGACGCTGGTGGTAAGATGAGGTCGACTGGCTGGGGCGGGTGCAGAAGGTGTTTCAGAGCGTATGCCGCCTGGAGCTAGTTCTTTAATGATGGCTTGCTCGATCGCGGGCCTGACTTTGCAGTTTTTGAGCTGTCGCTTAAGATCCGATTTGGCAGTGTTTGGCGCATTTCTGCAGAGGTATTAGTGTCAGAAATGTGGATTCGAGCTAAAACATACCGGAACAACTCAATAACGGTGTGCTTGGCAGCGTCTCGAACCATGCCGTCGGCGTCCTCGAGCAGCTCCATGAGCAGCGGGACATAGCCTCGGAACTGTAAGCCGTGGTTTTGGTGCATCTGCTTATACAATTAGCGAGAGTAGCCCGACTTGAAGGCGGGCGTCATACCTGGAGAAGCCAATGCAAGGAGGCTTCTTTGGCGCGCGGATTCTTGCCTGACATGGCCGTCGTGCGAATCACGCGCTCGACCTCACCGGGATTCACAGCGTATATTGTGGTAAGAGCCTGCGAGGCCAATGTGCGGTACTTGTCTTTCTGGTCGCCAAGCTTTTCAATAACGACGGGCAGAGTGCGAGCAGCCTCTTTTCCAATGTGCTTGGGCTCCTGGCGTGAAAGGCGAGTCAACAGGTGGCCGAGGGCAGTGAAGCCGGCGTTTACAAGGACGGCATGTTGAGCTGTGGAAGCTGTGCGCAGGGCCTCGAAAAGTTGTGCGATGCAAGTCTCGGGGACGTTGTGCTGCTTGATGGCCGACTTGGCATTGGTCACAGCAGTGACCTTGTGGTCGAGGGCGGCGTTGCTGCGCAGGATGTCGAGCAAGTCGGTGACCTGCTTGTCGGTAAGGCGTTCAGCCATGGTGCGTGAGCAGAAGCGTATTGTCCGCGATATGGGCTGTGGTGGCGTTGATCGAGTTGATGTGGTGATGTTGTGCTGCGGCCAGCTAGCTCTGCGCGGCGCAAACGTCTGCACCAAGCCGGTTAGCGACACAGCCACGTGAATATGCAACAGCAGCTAAGCAGCGACACTATTCCCGAGATCTGCTGAAGCGAAGCCTGTAGCCGGGTCGCAGAAGGGGGGCAGTCGGTCATCAGGGGGAGATTAGGTGTGCTCACCAAAAAAAAAGTAGGAGGGGTCGGTTCTTGAGTATCCTGGGTAACTGGGGTGGTGCACACGAGGCGACGGCGCGGGCAGCAGGTACGCTACGTGTCTAAGAGTAAATGTCAGGGACTTAAGCTAGCAAATTGCGAATTCGAATAGAATGGCGTTGTCATTGGAAAGCGAGCAGGATTGATGGGAGCCGGAGTGAATGGCAAAGCCAGGCGGATGTTGTTGAAGAGTGAAGGTGGGCGGAGGTTGACGGCCGAGCCATTATTTACAGTCTACACTATGGAGCACGATTTGGTGGTTTGTTCAGCGGTCGGACAACGTACGGGGTACATGGCGCGACTTATGCGCCCAGCCCAGGAGGGGCTTAGACTAGCACTTGCATGTGGCTGACAGGTACCCCGCAGGTACCGCGTGTGCATAGGCCGACATGCCAGGCACAACGGCGCGTTTCGTTGCCCCTCGTCGCCATGCCAATGAACGCCTTTGTGTACTTACCCGGTAGACAATAGCAAAGACTATGACGCAGTTTCTCGCCGCGTATGGCCACAGTGGTAGCCATTGACTATGAGGAGAGGCTAGAGAGGCTATGCAAACATTTTCTTTGGCTGATTGGTCCATCAGCTCACGAGTTTGCGGCACTGGGTCACGTTGTCAAGATGTCTGTAGCCAGCCACTGCTTGCGCCGCGGTGGAGGTTGTAAATGAAGCACCATCAGCCAACCACCGCAAGACGTTACAAGTTGTCAAAGTCGTAGTTTCAACGGTAGTTAAACCAGGTAGTGTACCGTGATCAGTTGTAATTTGAACTTTCAGTCTCACATGAAACAGAGAAGCGAGTTCATATAGCGAGAGAGTTGGTATATTTCGGGATCCTAGCCGGCTGAAAAGGTGCACCTCAAGATGGAAAACTATGCTGCCGAAAGGCGGAATTAAAAAGTTAAGTTACATACTGCTAACTTCTGAGAAACAACTAACTTTTGTGTGTTTGGGTAGGGGGTTCATGCTCCGGGAAACCGCAAGATAGGGAGAAGGAGAGCAAGAACAGGCTTCAGAATCTAAATACACTCTGGCTACCTCAAACCGAAGCACTAATTCGCCGCTATCACAGCGCAACAACAAAGACGGCTTACACGCTATCGGCAAGGTCGCTGGAAGTTGTCCAAGGATGTGCAATTCCATCCATGCACTATTTATTTACTTCAAGCCCCGATTCCCCATCACCTGCATTACTTGGCGGGCCAGGCAGGGCCCACAAGCTAAAAAGATACTTGTGCCTAGTCAATGGCGACACCAAAGTCAAAGTATCACGATCCTCCTCCACAGACACAAAAAAAATTGACGAGGAATGACAAAAAATCTCAATGCACCTCAAAGGTGGGAATTGAACCCAAGGCGATTCGAACGCCTAACCTTCAGGAATCTCCAGGTATCAACTTTTCGAGTGAAAAGATATTCAACCACTGGAATCTGACGCTGTGTAGGAAGTTAGTATGAGGTGCACCTCAAACATGGCTGGGGGTTACGAACCGCTACCGTTGCGCCATGGGTCCTAGCTGCCCCGGATGCTCTTATTAGGCTTTATTAAGTCGACAACATAAGGCAGTCATCAAAATGTTGGTGAAAGTCTGATACTGCTGACGTGAAAGAGTTTTTGTAGTATATATGCTGTTAGATGGCGTCTCACACGTTAGAGAACCGGTGTGTTCGTTCTTATCATGGGCAACTTGGATGCGGCTGGTTGGTGAAGCTGAGACACGGCTGCGTTAAATGGCGGGTGGAAAAAGACATAAATAGTGAAGAAGAAGATTTATAAGATGGCTGTTTCTTTTCCAAAAAAGAAAAAAAAAAGAAAAGAGAGAAACAAAGACGTTTAGAAGAAGGAGCGGCCTCAGCTTGGCCCCATATGCACATTTATTGCTATTCAACCGGTCTGGAAATCCTTCGGCTGGGCAAGCGTTCTTGTCATGGACAACGCTCGGTCGAAGCGTCGAGACGTCAGTCAGCCTTGCTTTGACCTCGATACGAGCCACAAAACCATGGAACCGATTGAAATGGATTTTACCTTTACTAATCCAATTGATTTAGCGTCCTCAGCGTCAGTGGTACGTGCAGAGCTTCTACTGTCGTGCTGTTTGCTCCAGACTGCCTGCGCACCAACTTCTGTCCGCTCACCAACATTCACCAAGCATTTGCCCACATCCAACCATTATTACCCTCGAAAAGAGCAGTCCCGAGTAAACATCTACGTTGAGAAAATACACACGCTGCACTCATATGACCTCTGCATCGCCTCTCCTCGACGACCTATCTTCTAGCGCCTCTCCCCACCTCTTAGCATCATCGTATTACAACTTCCGCAACGGCCCCTCAACTTCCACCGTCAACCAGAGCCCGAGCCCTCACAGACTCATAACCGGATCCCTCTCGCCAACCCTCCTCCCGCCCCTCGCATCATGAGCGCGCCGCCCACTTCCTCGGCCATCCCGGAGCACCTGCGCCAGCCAGCGCCCGTGACGCCCGCTCACCAAGGCGGCTTCCACCTGCCCAAGCTGCGCCTCGAGATGCGCGACCTCGACAACAAGGGGACGCTGCGCGCGCTAGCAGCCATCAACTTTGGCGAGTGCGTGCGCGGCTGCGCGCACAACGTGCTGCGCCTGCTGTACCAGCACCCGTCGCGCGCGCCCTGCCCGCTGCCGACGACGCGCTCCGTCACCTTGATTGTGCGCGACATGGACGGCGTCGCCTACACGACCGGCAGCGAGCTCGACGGCGACCACAAGGAGATTCACCTGTCCACGCGCCACATTGACAATCAAAGTCCCGAGCGCATCTGCGACGAGCTCTACGGCGTCATCACGCACGAGCTCGTGCACTGCTTCCAGTACGACGGCCAGCATACCTGCAAGGGCGGCCTGATTGAGGGCATCGCTGACTGGGTGCGCCTGCGCTGCGGACATGTGCCCCCGCACTGGAAGCCCCGTGCCGAGGGCTGCGGCTGGGATGCTGGCTACGAGACGACGGGCTACTTTTTGGATTACCTTGAGAGGCAGTGCGGAGAGGGCACAGTGCGCCGTATCAATTCTAAGCTTCAGTCGGAGAGGTACGAAGAGGAGAAATTCTGGCCGGATTTATTTGGGTCGACAATCGGAGAGCTTTGGGAGACGTACGCCGCCTCGCTCAACTAGATTAGAAATTTATCGAGAAACTTTGGCATAGAGCATATCATGGGGAGATTGGCGTTCTAGCGATGGCATAGAGGAAGAATATTGTTCATGTTGGAGAAATTATTATCCTGTATTGCCTCACGTCTACGGTGCATATTCATTGTCAATCTTTTCCCAATTCTCCAAAAATCCTCTATAAAACAAGACCCCTAGACCAGGATCCAGCGCACCCGTCGAAGCCCGCACCGAGTGCATGCTCAACTGCACAATGCCCGCATCTGTCGCCCGACACCCTATCACGCTGGACAATATCGGACCAATGCTGCCACCAGCGCGCACATCGTTGCGCGCCTGATACGGCTGCACCTTGGCGCCAATCAGGTCCGCCACGCGCATGAGCACGGCAGCCGAGACGGCGTCGGTGCTGAAGCCGCCGTTGGGGTCGTGCTTAATGGCAATGCCCGTGTTGAGCGTCGGCACGTGGTCCTGCATGTAGTTTTCGACAAAGTTTGGGTGACCCGCGTGCGAGACGTCACTGGCAATCAAGAATGATTGCGCGTACGTCTGGCCCAGGATGTCTACCCCATACGGTGTTTTGGCAGAATGAGAATGGGTGAGTGATTCCACCATGCGCTCAATCGTTGCTGGCAGAAACGTGCCGCCGTGGCCCTGGCGCAGCTTACCCCCAATCTCCTCATTGTCAAAGAGGCTGACGAGGCGGACGTAGCCGTCGTCCTCGCGGGCACGCGCCGTTAGTAGACCTATCATGGCCGCCCACGAGCACAGTTTGTCGTCTAGACGGCCCGCGGTAATCAGCTCCTTGCGCATGCCAAAGACCTGTGCAGGCTGAAAGTCGTACAGCTCGAGGTCCCAGTTGGCAATCTGCGAGTACGAGATGCCCAGCTCACCAGCTATCAGTCGCACCAGCTCAGGCGGCTGGCCGTGCACAAACTCGCCGGGATTGCCTAGTGGCTGCTGCTCCGCCGTGGAGTAGGCACTCGCAAGGCCAATGATGGGAGCCATCCGCGTCTCGAGGTTAGCATCGCCAAAAAAGGCTGGCTGCGACAGGTGCGCGGCCACGGTGGCAATCTTGGCGACCGGCCAGCCTAGCTTGACCAGCCGCGTCGCCGACTTGCCCGTGTCTGGGTTGCGCACGACGACGCGTCCGGCGATGCCGAGGTCACGGTCCCACCACGTCGGGTTGAGGCCCGCGGCGTAGGGCGCGACGCCCAGCTGGATGCAACCGGCCTCGTTGACGGGTTTGGCGCTGACGGGCTTCAACTTGGCTGCGTTGGCGTCAATGTGGCCGGCAATCATGGCCACGCCATTGCCCGGCTTGTAGGCACGGCCGACGGTGAAAGCTATGATGGCACTGCCGTTGCGAGTCGTCCAGTACTTGCCACCGGGATGAATCTTGCCTGCCCACGATTCGCGCGAGGGTAACTGTGTGTGGCATGGTCGATTAACCCTTGGGCCATGGCTCGCATGAGCAAGGACCACTTACCTCTTGAAAGGAGGCCTCGTGGAGTTTGGCCTTGCAGTATTCTACGACATGGAACGCTGTAGGATTCTCCGTCATGAAATCGCAGAAGGGCTGTGTGAATTGCTCTGGGGTGTATTCCTGATGTGGCGGTGCGGCGGCCGCTGCTGACTGCCGAGGAGCGCAAGATGACCCGAACGGGGCGCGCAAGCCTGCTGAAGCCGATGAAGGACGACGAGTCATGTTGCTGGTTGCAAATCTTGATTGATCCACTGTGGTAATCTGTAGATGCCAATTTGATAGTTAGGGCACGAGGCTGGACGCGTGATGAGAGGAGAGTGTTTGGGGTTGTGGGGTTGTAGGGGAAAGATGAAGGTCCTCTGTTCCACTTTTGGAGACTAAATACCAGGAAGTTTATCGGAGTCATGAAAGGGCAATTCAGTTTTTAATTGGCCAATGAAATCAAAATCCGATTGATATCTTCTTTGTTTAGTATTGAGTCTTTGCCATGGCCGTGATATGCAACTGGTATGTTGGTTGGCCAATTTGCTCCTCTTTTCCTTGGTACGATCGTTGCCGTGCCCCAGATTCTCTCTTATACGCTAGTTGATCTCAATAAATAAGCCAAGTTATTCGTACATGCCCGCCCGCAAAGTTGCACTGCAATCATTCGACGCAAAAGACCTTGGTTATATTCAACTTTTTAGTTAATAACTGGTCGCCGGGTACTTGCTACTATACCTGCAGCCATGCACGTGGGAGGCTTGTAAGCCTCCTTTTCTCAGAAAAGGGGAAGAGCAAGAAGATGAGCAAACCCATCAACCTTTTAGGTGATGCTTGTGCAAACCATCATCTTTTCAGTCGTCTTTACCGAGTCTATGCTTCGCCAATTCGCAAGACTGGGCTCGTTGCGCCCGCAAACAGCCTTTGCGCCCATGATGCTGCGGTCGCGACTCTGCCCCTTGCTCTACAGCGGCAGGGTCGCCGCCCACGCAGTGGCCTCGAGGCCGTCCAACTCCTCGACGCCAATCGGACAGCACATGCTATACTCCATATGGCCAAAGCCCCCCATGGCAAACGTCGACTGGTCTCTCAAGCACGACAAGGTCGCCGCGGATAATGGCAAATGGGGATTCGTCATCTTCCGCACCGCGTATGGCGGCGACTCGGACGAAAAGTTTGCGCGTCTCCTTGAGGCTCTGAGCACAAGGTCAAAGGAATCCCTTGAAAAGTACGAGCGGATGGACCTGGCGCCACTAATGGAATTCCTCGTCGTCCAAGACCGCGAAAAGCTCGAGTCGGTGACGACGTACGAGGTGCGGGAGCAGTTTGCGCAGTGGGCGGTTGACCGGGGCGTCGTGCTCAATAACCCCCTCGACAGGCTGAAGGGAGGCTACGGTACTCCTATGGGCGGTGGCAACATGCGCTACGAGTTTTGCCTGCTGGCAGACTGGCGCTCGCTCAATTCGACCATGGCGACGCCAAGGCCCGAAAGCATCGACTCCTACATGGTCCCGTTCATCGGTGTTGTGCAGATGGGATACATGTCCGAGGAGCAGGAGCTCGGCTTGCGCAATGATTGGGACGAGGATGGGAACGTGAGTTGCGAACAAGTGGCTATTGAAGGGAATACGGAGGACAATGTCGGTTGGTACTACCTGCCGCTGGCGGACGTCGTGGGGGACTACGACAACGTCTATGCGCTCGAGGGCGGGATGGAACGTGCCCGACCGCCCATGATACAAAACAGGGAGGTCTGGCCGTTGGACGACGAGGAGCCGTGGAAAGGAGACGTGGCCGAGGGCCATTGGAAAGGGGCCCAGTATCAGATCGATAGGTGGGCGCGAGGAGAGAAGCGGGAGAGAACGGCAAGTTGGCCGAGCGCTTAGTACTTATTTCTCAATTGATCAATTACTCAGCATGACGGTATAGTTCTACCAGAACAATCGTGACGGAAGCGACCCAATGACCATCAAACTACTTCTTTGGAATCAAGTGCTCCAGAGTCAGGTTCGACGCCCATCCGCTCAGTTCCCGAAGCTCTCCAGTATACTTGACTAGCGACTCAAACGGCACCCCGTACTTGGGATCCGCGATGGCATCTATGGCTCCGCTGATAGCGTTCTTATAGTGCAACGAGCCCATATCGGTTGCGTGCTTCAAGTAATCGGCCAGGAACTCGTGCCACAGCGCCTGGAAGCCGGTCAGGCCCCATTTTGCTTCCCCCACCCCTGCCTCGGAGCCTATTTCACTGAGGATACTAAGGGCTCCTTTTGTGAACTCGGGCAACTGAATATACTGGTATACCCCGGGGATCTGTACCTGTCAGCCTATATGCTCGCAGATTTCGTCCCGGCTGTGGGAAAATCTCGTACCTCGTACACTGCGTTAATCAGTGTCTCTGCGTTTGTGACGGGGTCAGTTTTGTTCTTCATAACTCTCTTGATCGTGTCTTTTGAAAGAAAAGAGATCAAGTTGAACAAGTTGCCCTTTTTGTTATTCATCCTATCCGGGAGGAGGAGGAACGGATCAAGGTTCTGATTGCTTCCCATGAGGGAGAACATGCGGTTATTAATGGTGTGTAAAGCGCCTCTAGGTAACGTAAGAGGCGGCAACTTGCCAATCATTTCTTTGTTCCATGCTTGGCCGAGCATCAATGGATCAAAACCTAATTTGGTGGCAACTGCCTTGCCCGATGGTAAAACACGCGTCATGGCGGTATTGAAGAACTTGGGGAGGACCTGCAGATCTATTCGATGCTCCACTTGCAGCTTGAACTGTTGCAGAAGAGGAGAAGTCGAGGATACTAGATCCAAGGCCTTTAATTTTTCGAGGTTTGGCCTCACGCACAGTCCCGCTGCCATTCTGTAGTAATTGGTTAGCATCGATTAAATAACCTGGGAAGTTGTGGGGAAAGAAAGAGCAGAGCAGCAATGTGAAGAGGTCAGTCGCATCATCAGGTCTGCTGATACCACTTACTTGTACGCTTGGGCCGATGTATTCGCCTTTGCCCATTTTTTCAAGAGATCCGACGGTGACGGATACCCTGCCGATTTCAACTCGATATGCGGCCCCAGCTTTTTCACTAGACTGGGCAAGGTGTCTGCAACCTTGAAGAGGTAGGTTCTCGAAGCCCCTCTAGGACCCAGGAAGTGTGTGGAAGTATAGATACCAAGATCCGTAACGCCAGCTGCGCGAGCAATCTGAGAATCATCACCCTCGTCGTCGGGTACCTCTTCCACGTCTGGTCTGTCGCAGAATTCAAAATCATCTCCGCATGAACTGATGTCTGAACACATGGTCGAGCTACTTTGCATGTCAAACTTGGGGTTTGGCGAGCAGCAGAGCGATTTTTTGCGATTCCCTTTGTTGTCACAACACATATTGTTAGCAACTGGGCCTGTAACGACCGCTGCCGGAGCCATCTCTTACATAGACATGCTTTCCAGCCATTTTCGCCGACCGAGCTCGTGTGGACAGTGACTTCCGAACCGCTGCAGCGATTCTCTCCGCAGTCGCCTTGGCCAACCCAATTGCAGTATTCAAATGCCGTCACGTCGTTGTGCCCCTTCTTGCAGCAGTACCGTTGGCTGTCCTTGTACCAGTTGCAGCCCTTGATGCCCTTGTCCTTGTCTTCGTACTGGGTCACCTTGGCAAGCTCGCTTTCGTCACTGGAGCATTTTTCATTGCTAGAATACCCGATCGCGTCTTGTTAGCTTCGGCTGTAACATCTCCGTTTATCTGGGATTAAAACGAACCATTCTGTCCAGCGACAGGTCCCGTCTTCTTTGCTGAACCGGCGCGCGCCGCAGCAAAATGTTTTCACACCTCGCTTGCATTTTTTGTTTTCTCCGCTCTCGTCCTCCTTGTCACCAAGCTCAGATTTGCCGCCTCGTTTGGACTCAAAGACCGTCATCTCGCCTTGCTGGCACTGGCCGTTGCAGTCACCGATCAAATCGGGACGGCCGCGCCAGACGCAGTACCTTGGCTCGTTACTGGAAGGGCAGCAGATGCGCTTCGCATACTTGCAATAGCCCGGGGCAATGGGCCAAGTTAGCTACCTTGGAAGAGTGCGCAGAGTAACAGTGACCAGGAGAGGTAAAGATATAAGCTTACCTTGACTTTCTTGTTGTCACCACAGTCGGAAACGTCGTAGCCAGCATTAAAGTAGCCACTGGCGCACCCTGATGCCATCGGATTGTTCAGATCTGCGCAGTCCTTGTGGCGGTAGCAGGCTTCCGTCGAGTATTCTTCGTATGTGTATCCTGGTAGCATTCGTCGAACTAGCGGATCCGACATGTCGTTGTTGCTGGCTATCTCCCTACCCAACAGAGCCTTGTGTGCGCTCCATGTGTAGTCGTCTGGCGTTTTCTCATGTTAGCAACTTGACTGTGCACATTGTTACATTGTTGAGCCACGGAGCGCCCTACCCAAGTCCGATGCCCAGATCAGCGACCCAGAAAAGCCAATCTTGTCCGCCCATTCGACTTTCTGCTTGAAGGTGTCTGCATCATCAAATGAAATCCACTGGTCCTTGTCCCACGTCATGTATTTGACTGCAGCTTCCTTGTCATGAATAACTTGGATGTCGGGGTTCTTTTGCAAAATATCTTGCACTTCGTAGTAGGCAAGGTACCCGCTGGTGTCGGTGCAGACACCGGGGCGAGCACCTTCCTTGAAAGGGCAGCCCGATTTGGTGCAGGAGGAGTCCTGCAGTGTGAAGGCGCGGCCGTAGAAGCCGAATCCCAGAGAGACTTGTGACGGTTTCACACCCACTCGCCACAGAAGCTCTGCTGCAAGGGCAATCTCAGTCAAGTTTGTATGCGCAAGAACCCTGCTACCGCTACAAGAGAGCACGGTCAGAACTGGATCTTGAGTAAAGTGCCGTGGTGGTTGACTCACATGGGATTGTTACTGTCCCAGACTCCATGAAGATCGTAACTCATCTAATTGAAAACATCAACACCATAATATGCTACTATAATCAGGACAGAATGGGACTTACCAGGTTGGCAAAATCGGCATACTCGAGCAAGCCAGACAGGTCGAACCACTTCAGATACCAGTATGACGCGGGTATGGTGAGAGAGATACCAAGAGTACGTCCGGACCGGTCAAACACGGCTTTAATCTCCTTGAGCAAGAGGACAAAGTTGTCTACATCATCAGGCTTCCCGCCACGATCAGGGGCGCCAGGATATTCCCTGCGTCGCCAGCTAGGTTAGCCCTTTTCAGAGGATGTTCTGGAGAGATGCACCATACCAGTCGATGTCGACACCGTCATACCCATAGGTCTGCAGAAAAGAAAGTACATTGTTGGCAAAGATTTCTCTGTATCTTTTGTCACGCGCAATGTTTCCAAAGACGGGTTGCGTGGGCGTGTTGTCATCCGAGAAGGTCCATCCGCCAATGCTGAGCCAGATTTGCAGACTGGGCTTGGCTGTCTTCAACTTGGCCATTTCTATAAACAGCGAGCCCGGCGTGGCAGAGTCCATGGTGGTAATTGCAAACGAGACTGGATGGATATAAGCAAACGCATAGTTGACATGCGTAAGGGCGTCCACTAGATTTGACTGTGTAAGTCCATGTCATGATTTGCAAGGCAGCAACGGCGCTTACACGGCAAGTCCCCGGGCAGCGTCTCGTGACACTTGGACCGGGCATTCCACGCTTCATAGTACCCAATTACTAACTTTTGTTATTAAAAAAAATGTGCTAGTCATGATATTTGAACATGCCTCTCGACAATGTTCGCCCAGTCTCGGAGCCGCCTGGGGGCTTGGGATGCTCGACGCAATTGCTCTGACACCTGGAGTTGCAGAATTCCGTCGTTGTACCGCAGAAGCCATACTCACTGCAGCTATTGAAAAGTTAGACTGATGAATTGTCTTGGGTATGCCTGCAGTAGTGGGCTGGCCTGCGACGTACCAGACACTGAGCGGGCATTTCTTGCCCGGCTCTTTCGCAAACTTTCCGCACTCGGCTGTCGCATTACAATTGGAGACGCATCCAGTGCCACAATAGACGGGACCTATTTCACTCATGCCGTTAGTACAAACTTGAAGAACGGCGGATGATTTTGTCAGAGGCGCTGTCTTGGGACACCGCTTACCGTAGCCACAGAAGCCAGAAGGCCCGCAACAAGCTTTGTTTCGACACGGATTGGAAGCATTGCAAGTATAATCTTCTCGTCGATTTAGTGTAATGCCAACGCCTTGACTCTCTTCTCTTTGATGATAGGCCTCAGCTCGTGCGCCTGGGAACATGAGTCCATGCGAGTATCGCGGATTGGTGCCAATTGGCTCTGCGGCCGCCTGTCCACTGGACACGAGCCAGATGGCTGCAGACGCAACCAAAGTATCAAGCAACAACATGAAGGGTAAATGCCAGAGGAAAATGTCTTGTTTCTTTACCCGAAATAAGCCACATGGAAAGCAACCTTCAAGAATGAATGGTTTGAGGGACTCATCAACTGAAAGCAACTTTTGAGTATGAATGGTTTGGGGGACAGACTCATCACCATACGCCTATCTGCGTGATGAGCGAAGTCGGCAAATACTTGCGCCAAGACAAACATTACTCGGTATCAATATTGAATCAATATTTTATGCAGAGGTGCAGTTTATATAATTCGCATTTCTTAAGCCGGCATCTTGTGACGCGGTTCCTTCAGTGGTCTAGTATTGTCTCGAGCGACCGAGACAAGTCCCGATACACAATATCTCTATCAAAGGTTCCCCATTACAATCAAGGCTGCAGCTTGGCTGCACCAATTGCTACAATCGTTGCTGCCGAGGCTTCCGCGCAGCGTCGCATCATGGCCGGTCGCATGACCACACCTCGTCTCTGGCTTGCCCCAACCAAACAAACTACTTTTTTAAACATGGTTCAAGCTAATGCGGGGAAGCCCGTTATGGAAATCGGCCAGGGCCATTGTTGGCACTAGTGATGCGGGTAATTAATATTGGCATTAGTTGACATGTATATATCCTCGTGGCATCTTGACCGTCAGGGGACTTTTGAGTTGTACACTCAAAATAGACGCGCCACACTTATGAGCGCTAATGTATCACAACATGTACCATGGAAACGTGCGCGATTGCGACCATAGCCCGAGTCCCTCGGATATACAACGAGGCAATGAGAGCCTTGAGACGCCCTTTATCTTTCATATGGCCCGTCATCCGGCCCAAAGCGCAAAGCAATGCCCACCAACTGCACCTTTACTGATTTGCGAAGCAGAGCACAGCTGTATCGTCATGGGCTGGCCTCAAGTCGTAGGTTTCTGCGCATTGCTGCCGCTGACTTTGAACGCACAGCAGTTTGCGCAAATCACATATGCGTATGAGGCGCTTGGTCTGGGCGAGACTTGCTTCACAGCAGTCAACACCACTGTCCAAGAATGCTCCGGCCTTTCACCTAATTATATCTCAATGTATGTGAAAGCGACATGCCAGTTGCTGCATCGCCGAATAACGTCTCTGTACTCGCAGTGATGGCAATCCTCGGCTTTTAAAAAAAGCAGAGTTGGAGGAGCTTTGTGTTCCCAGCTGCGGCAAAGCGCTACAGGTTTCCAAGTCGTCCATAGAAAGAGCCTGCGCAAAAGATTTCGTGGTAAAAGACGGCCACAAGTTCCCGGGTCAGTGTTCCTATCCACCCTTGGACCCTTTATTTCTGACGCTTCAACGACGCACAGCAACCTTGATGATTGAATATATACTGTACAGCTACACCATGTCATGCCGCAAAGATGCGTAAGACTTTTTACTTGTCATCTACCTTTTTCTATATTGATGACAAACTGTAGCTCATCTGGTCAGTTCTGCGATGCTCTGTACCAGAAGCACCGAGAACAACCATCACAAGACCTAGTCTGCTCGGATTGCCAGATTGGGACTTGGAGAGACCAGCTGGAGTCTCCTGTTGGCTATGATCCACAGGATGCAGAGGAGTTTGCTGCGCTCACTGCGTCCTGCAAGGCAGCTGGGTACGCGTTCAAGACGCCGTCATACTCGGTCGTTCAACCTGTTCCAACCTCTCAGCCTGTGTGGACCTGCGAGAGGCCATATACGGTGGCTGATGGTGATACGTGCTCATCGGTGGCCCAAAAGCGCAGTGTAACGGAATACGGGATTTCTGACTTGAATGGCCTGAGCATTGACTGCGACCCGCTACCAGTCGGCAAGACCATATGTATACCGCCAACATGCAAAGTGCACAAGATTGGGGCGGCCGACGACATTAATGATCTCGCTGCCAAATACCAGGTGACTGTGGGACAGCTTGTGGCTTGGAATTCCATGATCAGGCCTGACGGTAGCAATCTTGGTACTTTGTTTGACCGTTTAATTTGCATCAGGTACGTATCAATGCCACTCGAGCGCCTAAAACTGGCACACCATGACAATGGGCTAACCATACCTCAGTTCTCCTGGTGGAGCAGTAAATGTCGATCGAGGCCGGCCAGAGAAAGCTGTGCCAGTCCCGAAAAATGCCCACGGAGACTCCAACAAGAACTGTGGCAAGTGGTACACGGTATGTATATTTGTAAATACCCACTCACAGTACTTGTTTGAATGCTGATGTAGCCTTTTTTGTAACCCAGGTCAAGAAGGATGACAATTGCGCAAAGATAAGCCTGGCCAACAGCGTCTCCCTAGACGACTTTTACTTTCTCAACCCTGGTGTCGACAAGACGTGTTCCAACCTGTGGCTCAATTACGCATACTGCACACAGGCTGTCGGCGACATCAAGACTTATCCTGGCTATCCGGTGACGGTGCCGTCAACAACCTTTACACGCCCGGCGCCGACTCCCACTGAACCCCGCCAAGAGAAGCTATTGGCTCCCGGTACCATTCAAGACTGCTTCAAATATGAAGCGGGCTTTGACATGTACTACCTGGATTTAGATACGCTCAATTCTTGCGAGAGCTTTGCGTACTGGAACCACGTTACACTTGACGAGTTACGAGAATGGAACCCGAGCCTGCCTGCAGATCGTTGCATGTTCTCAAAGACTCAACGATATTGCGTCCAGAAAGTGAAAGTTGAAAGTAGGTATTTAAACTCTAGCATCGACATGTCGAAGATGCTAAAAATGTTACAGTACCGGTCCCCAAAGAGAAAAAGCCCTGGTGCATTAAGCTGCGCCCTGATGCCATTATTGAGCCCGGCACAGCAAAGGACTGTGACTGCTACTCATTTATTAGCGACTGGGAAATCAAATGTGAGAGAAGCCTGCAAAATCAAGGAACAGAGTCAAGTGTTGCTGACTTGGTTTGTAGACGATGTTACTTGTGAAGTGGCGGCCGATGGGTTGGGGCTAGACGTGGCTACTTTCAGGGCTCTGAATCCCTGGTTGTCCGAGACGTCTTGCACAAAGGATTTATTTGCTGGTCTAAGTGAAGAAAGGAATATAAAGTACGTTTGCGCTGGAGCACCTGGTCTTGCCCCGAAACCAACAAGCACCACAACGGCAACGTCCACTACCAAGACAACGCCGACCCCGACATCGACGCCATCGACAACCACCTCGACGCCAACGCCTACGAAGCCGACATTTACCGGCGGCACAGCTGCGACACCGGGCCCTACACAGTCAGGCATGGTCAAGACCTGCAAGCGCTTCCACTACGTGCCCAAGGGCGGCCAGTCCTGCGACAGCATTGCTCGGGAGAATGGCATCAGCGTCCCCGACTTGCGCAATTGGAACGCCATGGGTGGAAAAGATTGCGCTGCACTCACTGTAAACTCATATGTATGTGTCAGCGCCGATATCCCGTACTCTTTCCAGCAAGGCATGGCGGGCTGGACCATTTACGGCGACGGCTACAAGGTCAGCGACGGAGCCCTGGTCGCGAGCAGCTCCGCTGGTAGCAAGGCCATCCTGAACACGCCATGGACTGATACCGATATCAGCATGGACGTCAAGTTGGATGGAGACACGGGCGATGCGGGATTCATCTTGCGCGGTTCCAACATGGGCACAGGGCCCGACGCGTATAGCGGCTACTACGCCGGCATCAGCGCGTCTGGCTGGGTTGTTCTCGGCCGTGTCAATAACGGATGGAGCCAGATTGGCTGGTCCAACGCGAGCGTGGCAAAGAATACCTGGCAGAAGCTGCGCGTGCGTGCCATACGGGACAAGATTGAGGTGTTTCTGGGCTCCAGCAAGACGCCCCTCATCACCGCGCGGGATGCCACCTTCGGCAGCGGCCTCGTGGGCACTCGCGTCTACTACACGGGCGCCTCTTTCAAGAGCCTGTCAATTCTCCCGGCGCGGTTCGAAGAATTTCAGAGCATGCCTGATGACTGGACAACGTATGGCCGTGCCTTCAACATGACGCCCAACGGCATGATTGTCGTTGCCGAGGGGGAGGCGCGGGCGGCCGACTCTACCAAGTACGCCGACGTCGTAGTCGAAGCAAACTTGGCCATCATCAACGAGGTTTCCGGCGAGTCGGGCATTCTCTTTCGCGCATCCAATGTCAAGGAAAGCAGCTACCGCGGCTACTATGCCTATCTGAGCCTGGAAAATGGCGTCGTGCTGGGCCGACAGGATGATGCTGGATGGAAGCAACTCCAGAGCGCCAGGGTGGAATTGAAACGTGAGACAGTCTACAGCCTCCGTGTGGAAGCTTACAGCTCTTCACTCTACGTATATCTGGACGGCGAGATCAAGGTACGCGCCGATGACAGCACCTTTATGCGAGGCGTCGTTGGGCTGCGCTCCGCTTATGCCCTGACGCAGTTTCAAGGCATGTACATTACAGGGCAGGGGTCGTCTAACGTCATTGACGACTTTTCAGACGGTACCATGGCTGGCTGGCAGGTCTACTCTGGCGAATTTGACGCGTCATCTCAGGCTCTCGTGGCCAAGAGCGCCATTGACGGCAAGGCCGCGATGGGAAGCTTCTTCGCCAACATTTCCATCACCGTGGACATTGCGTTCCCCGAGGGCAACAGCGGCGGAGGTGGCGACGCGGGCGTCATCTTTCGTGTCGCGGAGCTGGGACCCGGTCCGGATGATTTGCGCGGATACTACGCGGGCATCTCCCGCGACGGATGGGTCAGGATCGGGCGCATGGATCGCGGCTGGCATGAGCTCAAGAGGGGCAAGACGTGGGAGCTCCAGGGACCGACCAAGATGATTGTTTCGGCCAGCGGGGATACGATTCGGGTCGTGGTCCACAGGCAGGTGCTGGTCGAGACACAAGACGGCATGTTTGCGGGTGGTCTGATGGGCGTGCGTACGTATCAGACGGACGTTAGTTTTGACAATTTATTGGTCAAGGAGATGTGAATCGCTGCAAAGGAATATTTAGGAGCTGAAGCAAATGCAATATAGTTTTGTTACCTTTATGTTTTCCTCCCTCGCTTCTCTTTCCCAAGGAGACCCTGTTTTCGGCTCAAGGCCCCCTGACTATGACGGCGGGCCGCCGCCTGGTCGTTGCCTAGAGAGAAACAGGCTTGGCAGGAAGTTGTTGCGACAAGCATCTCGCTGGCTCGGCAAGTTCTAGATACTAGGGAACAAAACGGTGAAGCTGCGATATGTGAATCACTTGCCCCTCCATCAGGGAATCCGGTGTTAATATGACGTGATTGGCTGAGGACGCAATCTAGATTTTCCCGGAAGATGAGCCGGCAGAGGCTTGATTGGTCCCGAATAAATTCTGAGTCGTAAAAAACAGTTTTGTCACCCACGTGGGCGCATACTTGCTTGTCCTAAAAATTCCGTATTCAAGTGGTGTGTGACAGAGGTGCACTGAAAGCGACACACTTAACAGCGCAAAAGTTGATGCACAAAGATTGATACCATGATTGCATCTTTGACATCATAGTATGAGCCGAATAACTGCCAAGTTTGCATAATAATCTTGAAACACACCGGGAATGAATCAGCCAACTGATTCGTTGTGCATGTGGTGCCGCATCCTCGCAAGAGCAAAAAGCAAGGAGCTGCGCAGATCATATTTACCTCTGCCAAAGCAAAAGATGCTTATCAATTATCTATTCTAGGACTTCTATACTGTACTGTTGAAGGCGCGTTGATAAGATAGGAACTTCGGAATTTCCGGAAATTTTGAGTTTGCGGAACGCGTCACGTCACATCACACCACAAGGCATAAGGCATAAAGACGTTACACCAGTCAATTGGCCTCTGTCAAGGCCCGAGCGATATTCATGTACATAAAAGCCATGACTTACGCAAATTGTACTCATAACACAACTAGAAATAAAGTCACGAAATAAAAACAAATATGGAGTTGTTTGTGGGCACATTCAATGTCCCGTACTTGTACACGCTTTATTTTGACCCTCATCTTGCCCATCTCAACGTTACGCATATCAGCAATGCCACCGCTTACACCCCATGGCTTTCCTTTGCACCAAACCAAAAGACACTTTACGCAACGGCTTGGGAGCCCGCGGGCGTAGCAGCCTATAGAATCCATCGCGATGATGATGATTCATCCCACACACTCGAGTTGATCAACTCCAAGCCAGTAGCCGGACCGCCTGGCTACGTTACCTCCACCAACTCATATCTGTATAGCGCCGGCGGCGCATCCGGCGAGGTATTCCGTGTCGAAAGCGACGGCGCCCTGGGCGATCTAGTACAACAACTTGATTTCACCATCGGCGGCAGTGAGGGTGTCTCTCCGCCTAGCGGGGTCGCTGGACTTGCAAACGGAACGCACAGTGTTGATTTAAACCCTGAAGGGGACACGCTATACGTTGCAGACATTGGAGCAAATGGTGTGTGGACGTTTTCGGTTTCGGAAGCCAATGGCTTGCCTACCGTCCTCACAGACCAACAGTTGCATGGAGCGCCGAGGGACAACGACGGCCCCCGCCATGCCTGGCCTCATCCGAACGGAAAGATTTTATACGTTATTGGAGAGCACTCTAACGTGGTGGATGTGTTCCATGTGAAGAAGCACTGCAATGGAACAGTGAAGGACCTGGAACATTTGCAGGGTGCCAGCGTTCTGCCCCAGGGTAGCAACGTAACGCACTACGCGGCGGACGAAGTTCGACTCTCGACCGGACCTCCGGGCATTCCTCCTCAATACTTGTTTGCGTCCACTCGAGGTCGTGCAAACAATGCCAACGGCTACGTGTCGGCTTTTGAGTTGGATATTGAAGGCAAATTGATACATACGAAAGCTATCGACCTTTGGGAGACTCCGACAAGTGGACGCTCGGCCAACGCAATTGAGCCCGCGCCATGGGTGGCTGCAGCATACCCCGATGCGCCGTTCCTACAATATCTGGCTCTGACTGACGACGTTGCGGGTAAAGTTCGTATTCTTACCTTTGATGGGGCTCGAATTCGGGAGCTTGGCGCAGTCACTCTTGAAGTACCGGCGTCTGACAAGGAGTTCAACGGTACAGTTCAAGCCGCCACGGCCGTGTGGCTGCGGCCTGTTGGAGAGACAGTGTAATGTTTCACGTCAGTTGACGACTATTCAGAGTGGCGCGAAAGAGATGTGGTTTTGCTACACAGATGGAAGATTTCGTGCAAGATGAAAGAAAAAGGGAACGTAGTCTGATGATTTAGAATGTAGTCAAGTGTTCAACGCAAGTAAAGGCATCACGTCAGGCAGGAACCTGGCGCATGGTGAAGACATCAAGACAAGCCGGCTCACCACTGCCTGGGTGGCAAGGCGTTTGCCAAGACTCTCCCTCTTGGCGGCTTAGGACAGACCGTTAGTAATTTAATAGAATTATTATCCTCTCCTTAAAACTAAATTATTGGTAGTTTATTATTATATACTTGGCAAAGATTAGGTGATGACCTTCTATACAAGTGGCCCTCTCTTATACCTACTTCCTTGGTACGCCCCTCACGTCGTCTTCAATGCTGCCCCGCCCTGAGCGCTGACACTATTAGAGAGTGTCCTATATAAGGCTACCCTGGGGATTACAGCGGGTAACTAGTGCTAATCCCGCGAGAAATTAAATCTCGGCCCGCTATTTTAGGATATTTAATAGATACGCTTCTTAGATGTCGGACCGACGCATGACTCCTAATAATGCAGATTGTGAACCAAGACCCGACATCAACTGACAAGGACTCAACAACCATGGGACTGATTGAGAAAGCCCCTGAATTTTTGGCCTGCGCGGTTTTTCAATTGTCATGAGGCCACCCAGCGACGGTGGCACCAAGAGTTTAGGGCAAACAGAGGTCAAGACCGGATGCACGCTTCTCAAGACAACAAAGAAGAAATCTTATTGCCTATGCTCATAAGCTTTCATAGCCTGGCATGCCCCTACGGTACCTATGATGAAGAATTTGGCGCAGATTACGGCGAAAGTAAAGGTCAGACAAGGACTGCCTGTGCAGCTTCATTCGACTAGCTCGGGATGGCCCTAGAGGAGAAGCGCCGAAGCTATGCCATATACGCGTGGGTGGTGCACAGAAAACCTGTTTCCATAAGTGTGCCATGGGCGCTAGATTACCGGATTCTCTAATCTCAGAAATTCGAAAAGACGATCAAGTACCTGAATTTCAAGTGGTTAAGGAACGTATCCTAATAAAGATAAAAAAGTTGAATCCTTTGAGCTGGAAGTTGAGAGGAGACAATACACCAACTAACTAATTGAGAAGATAGATCTACTATGTTGGTTAGTTTCATTACATTTTTTAAGAAATGATTCAACACCCCCTGCCGTGCACGAGCTGCACCGCTTCGCCTGACGATCGGCGTCGCCCTTCTCCGGTCACTTGTCGGGCGCTAGAATACGAGAATGGGTGTCTCACCAACTAGTAAGTAAAGGTACTGGCACAGCTAGGCATTGATGTGGAATCTTGAGCAACAAAAGGCCACAGCACGTGGAGCAGAGTATTACAATCAAGAGTGGAGCAAACCGGGGGTCTTGATCACTTCTCTAATACCTAATAAAGCGTGTAGGGATTAAATTTACGGATAAGCACATGAAAATGTAGCCGGGTGTCACATATGAGGGACAATAACTGTACGCTAAGGACCAGGCGTCTGTGTTTTTTGGCGTGATACCGGGCGTCTTACAAATACAGGGCAAAAGTATGGCAGAAAAATGCGGCTGCAGTAGCGGCAATCAACCAACGACAAACACCAAACGCCAAGTGCACACCAAGCAAAAATTTCTCGCGACCGGCTTGACAAGAATTCTCTCCTCAACCCTTGCGCCACATTTTGTTAGACACCTTTACTATCACTATTGACAGCCATGTCACTCACTTGTGCTGGTATTGGTTTGCCCATCGTGGCGTATCTTGGTCCGATCGCATCGTATTCACAGCAGGTAGGTACCTTCTCCCACGGAGGCCACTACCACTCGTATGGACGCCTTCTAATAATTCATCTGGCAACAGGCTGCGCTTCAAGCATTTGACCAAGATGTTTGGCAACTAAAACCTGTCAATACTATCCAAGGTATGAAACGCAAGGCTGGGTTTTCGGGGTTTTCAGCGAGCATGGTGGCTAACCATCCACTGCGACTAGATATCTTTGTCCAAGTGCAGAGCCAATGCGCAACTTGGGGTGTTGTCCCCTTTGAGAATTCTGCCAATGGGGCCGTCGACTTGACCCTGAATGGGCTTGCAGACTATAATCGAAGCTACGTCAACATTCAAGTCAATGGTGATATTTATGTACCGGTGCACCACTACCTACTCGGCCATCACAATCCTACTGTTCTGTCGGCCACAAACCAGTCGTCAGAAGATCAACAACTACCAATCGATAGCTTCCAACACATCGAAAAAGTTTATTCGCACCCGCAAGCGCTGGGCCAATGCAGCAAGTTTCTCGACAAATATCTAAAGAATGCTCAGCGCTTGGAGGTGAGCTCGACGAGTAAAGCTGCTGCAATTGTTAGTAACGATACAACCGGCAAAGTTGCCGCCATCTCGAGTGAGCTAGCAAGCAAAGCTTTCAAGCTCGACGTGCTAGCCAAGTCGATTCAAGATCAAGATGGTAACACAACGCGCTTCCTCATAATCAGTCGCAACGACACCTTGCCAGCAAAATATCCAACGCAGTCCAATGCGAGCTGCCAATGCTCTGGCGGGCTGAAAGCGTATAAAGCATTTCTCTCTTTCACTGTTTCTCGCGAATCCCCACGTGCGCTGACGCAAGGGCTGTCTGCTTTTGCAGAGTCGGATATCAGCATCATCGGAATTCACAGCCGACCAGGCAGATTGTTGCCTTTTCAGTACATATATTTGGTGGAATTCGAGGTTAAAAACTTAGGAAACGGCGACGGAAGGATTGACACGTTAATGGAGAGGATTGGCGCAGTTACTCAAGACCACAGATGGCTCGGAGGCTGGCAAGCCTGCCATGAAAATCCTCGAGACAGCCACTAGAGTCATGTGTCAGGTAGCACTACAACAACAAAGCGTGCAATTTCTACGCCGAAATGTGACTAGAACAGACTTTAAACTAGACCGTTACGCCTTTAAAGATTTAATGGTTCTCTCTATTCTCATTAAACCTGAGTTCCTAAAACGCCAACAACTGCAAAGCAGTGCAAGCCAAACCCAACCGGCTCAGTCAGGTCAGATGCAGATTGCTGGAAATGCCGCAGTTGCGCACTGGCCATGACCTGCCTCAGATACGGAAACTACCAACTACCGTTTGAGAGGCGCTAATCATTGCCCCTTTTGACTCACAAGTATGCATGCCGTGCAGAAAAGCGTGCGCCACTGACGGCAGCGACAGCCGGCCGGGAGGATATATTGCCGGAAAAGCCGCTGCTATTCAGCTTGCCCTACTTAATACCGCCCGTTAATTAAAATGTAGTGTCAGCAACTAGGGCTAACATCTGTTGGATATGCAGGAGTTTTGTTATATCAGGGGTTACCAACAATGAACGGGACCCCAAGTGTTGTGCGTCCCTTTGTCATAATCTCGGAGTTCTTCCGAGGAGCATCCCGTTCAATCGTATCCAGCAGCTGAGCACCGCAGAAGGGACAGAATAGAAAACAGTAAGCTCGTATCTCAACATGCAGCTGTTCCCATCCCGGTAATTGAGGTCCACTAAATCGTCGTTTGTAGAGCAGGGGCACCGTCAGGTCCTCGTACGCCACAATGATAGTCGGCCACCGGGTCATCGGGGCGCAAGGCAGCCGTGGATCAAGAGTTTAAAGCCACCAACTATAACAAACGACAAGTAAGGTGGGGAAGCTCCGCTGCGGCAGTTAGACATGTCAGAGGATGTACGTGTGGAGAGGTGGGCAGCTCCGTATTATACGCGGCGGGTCTTGAACGTATCTGAGGACCTGGGTTAACGTGTGTAGGGCTTACCGGAGGGTGCAAAGTAGGCTCTCTTAGACTTTTACAAGGAGGCGTAGTCTACTTATCGCTTTAACTGCCGAGAAGGAGCTCCAAGGTTACAAATAGAGATTTTAGTTAATAGTATTGAAGTAGATCTAGAGATACTTGATTTATCAGTTAATTAGGCTAAGTACTAATAGTTTTTAGAAGAATGAATAATTATATTATATATATTACATTTAAGTGGATGACTCGACGATGGCAGTTAGCTGCCGAGATGACGTGTGCGTTCTCTTGGCATTGACTGTCGGCTAGTGGTGGTGTCGATACATGGAGATTCTTCTGGGCTACCCCAAATATCATGTTAAGATGCTGGGTGTATGCTGGGTGTCATTATGTATTCAGTCTCCAACTACAAGAAGCACGTTGCATAAAAGTCGGAGCCGTCTGCTATACTGCCGCGACTGCACCCAATGCGGTTGCTAATTCCATGTCAAAGAATGCGGCTAGCACGAAGAAGGTAAAAGGAGAGATAGTAAGATAATTGCTAGAAAATAGTAGGAGAATAGTAAGTAGTTCCTAATAATAACTTTATTAATTACTAGAGGAGAGAAGTCCTCCTCTAGTAGTTCTTTATAGTATTCTCGCCCTTTTATAGCTATATATTTATATATAACCCTTTATAGGTTGTGATATTCCGTTGTTGGATAGCGTTATAATATTGTTTTGTCGTACCCTTGGCATTATCCTCCAGCTCGGGATCCCTTCGGTCTGCTCGTCGTTGCGCTCTCGCTCGATTACGCGAAAACGACTACACGGCCCGTAGTTATAAGAGATCAGAAGTCCACCAGCGCTTTACATACGGCGATGACTTCAATTTCAGTATCAACGCGTGCAAGGCTTCTAACACCCCCGACATCAGTTAATTCGTGTCTACTTATACGTCTCTAGTAGCGGATTTTCTATAGAGCGTCTTTCGTATTCTATTATTAACCTCCTTCTATAGCGTATTCTTAAAAAGTAATCTAGGTTCATATGCTATTTCTAGTATAGATATATTAAATAAAGTTGTGATCTTATAGTAGTCTAACCCATGGTCAGTTCCGTTAGTAGTACATAGAATCTTAGACTCCGCTAGCCCCTCCAATGCTAATACTAAGTCAATCGTCGTCTTATATCTCCAATCGTGCCACGTCTTAGTACCCCGCGGTAGCAGACTACTAAGTGAGTATTCACCTATCAGTTCCACTAGTTAATCTGCCTCCCCTTATCTGTCCATAGATACATCATCTCCTACCCGCTAATCGTGACGATTAAAGTCGCCTGCGATAAGGATTTTAACTAGTCGCTTAGCTCGCCTCCTCGCGGTAATGATTAAACTGCGAAGTATAGCGCAAGTATGTCGCAGTACAGTGTTGTCTATCCCTGCCACGTAGGCCGAGACAACCAAGATCAATTTATCTTATAGATTTATCATAGCTGCTGTTAGATCTAGTGACTCTATTGAAAGCTGCTCCGCCTCCAAACCCTCGTTGATCTAAAGTATACTCCTGATCGCCTATCTCCCCTCTCTCCACTTATCTTGAGCATATTTAGCGTCCAGCGCGACTCTATCCAAGAATTTTAGCTTGACGCTAAAAAGTCAGCCAACTAGTGCGATATACATTTTCGGCTTTTTAGCGCTAAGCTAGTTTTTTAAAAGAGAGATACGCCGGATGCTAGTTATGCTTAGAATAATACAACTACGTATTAATTAACTAGTATAAATTGAAAGGGACAAATTTCGGCGTCTTAGGTAGATAATTATATTAGGCAATTGCTAGGTATATAGGTGTTACTCTTAGTCACTTTCACGGCTCTTACACGGGCATGACTTTTACCACTTCTGATTAGTCACATTGTCTCTATACACCGCCTTTCCGAGGAAGTACCCGTGAGGCCAAGAAATCAAGCGACTAATCAGAAGTGGTAAAAGTCATGCCGTATAGCAGAGGGCTGAAATTTAGCTCTCAAATTTTGAATTTTTGCACTCAGCTACACCTAACTCGGTTCCCTGGGTAAGGTGCCCACCAAGATTTGCAGGGGAGCCTACAAGCACTGAACAGTCGCCTATAAGGCACTGTAATCAATCAATTTAGCGATTACCATGGTCTGAAGCTATATTATTGTGAGGAAGGCGGCGGCGGCAGCGGCGGCGGCGGTGGCTAGAAGACCTGTCGTGAGGAATGCGCTGGTGATGCTGTGGGCGTGAGTTGACGTTTCTCGCGCGTCACCGAGCGTGTAGAAGCCGTTAGCGTTAAGCTAACTGGCTAGCCTAGCTGCTGCCTCTTATAACCTAGCTAATATTTTGCTAATTTTAAAGTTTCTTAAGAGCCGCCTAAATTAAGTATAAAGGCTCGCTCTGCCTAGAGCGCTGCGAGGCTTACTATTTAGCATATTTTGGTTAACTTAGGGAGTTAAGGAGAAAAACATAGTATATTACTACCTTAATATAGTAGTATTATCAGGGATTAAGCCTCTAATTAGTCTAGATTTAGCGCTAATATAGTTATTATAGGGCTATATCCACATTAAAAGCTAAGTTTCAGCCCTCCGTATAGTAATTCTCTTATATTAATGCTATAGTTATACTCCGTGCATGAGCGAAGAATAGGCAATCTCCTAAAAATTAGTACTGCGCTATATAAGGGCATAATACCTGGCAATCCATGTAGCCCGAGTCATAATGCTTAAGATAATAAATTGACTATCTATGTTCTAACTCGTGATGCACCGCAAGAATGAAGTAGGACTGCGTGAAAGCCACTCCACTAGCATAAGTTCTACTCGTGCCACGTCCTAGTGCCACCTTTTCGGGAGCGAGGGATAGCGTTATGCCTCGCAATGCAACCTAGCAAGCGGGTGGCTATGCTTTTTAGTACCCGCTTGCCTAGAAGTGCCTGATCCAGATTTCTGCCGAGTACTCAAACTCGCGTACTTTACCCGTCTACTTGCCGTCGGCGTCAATTGTCTTGGCTGTCCTTACATGTACATCCCGCCCACCATAAACATGCCACAAAGGACTTTCAAACGAAGAGACATATAGTTGCATTAATGCCGCATAGTATGATATTCAAGGTTAATCAGATAACTTTACGAGAATTTAACCTTTTGATAGGATATAGACATAATAAATCTTATGAAAGGAAGACGGTTACTAATAATAGGATAACGTGAAACTGTTTTTATTAGCGGCTCGAGATTGTAATTAGTAGAAGCAATATTCATGCCTCCTACTGAGATCTTCTCTGTTGTGACGTACGCCTATACCGTTAGACCACAGGGCAAAAGATCAGGTCATTGGAAGCAGTTCTAGCAATCAACGAAGGCGTAATAGCGGTATATATAGCGAGCAGCCACAGCAGGCACCTAGCCAGCCGTTTGTTACATCTGTGTCTATTGAATATATCCATTTTAAGGAAACAAGTTTCGCTTCTCGAAGTTTTCCAGGTATTTCCCTATCTTAACAAGGTATCATCGTATAACTTGTTGGAGAGCTTGTTTCGGTAAATAATTTAGAGTTTAAACCCCTGACCCTTACCCTAATCTATTTCTTACACCTCCCAGAGTTCTGCGGGTACTTCTCTGTCTGAAGAAGGTATTATCGTATGATCTGTTGGAAAGGTTATTTTAGCCCCCCCTCGGAGAAGAGATCCGATTAGTTAGCGCACCTGTCACGTCCTTGCATTATATCAATGCAAAGATGCGGCGGTCGGCACGTCTGTAACCAATAGATAGTCGTGTCGTGGAGTTTTTGCCAAAAAAGATCAGACGGGCAGGGAAGGCTTTTCCCGCCCAAATCGTGTATATTAGGGCGTACCTCCTCCCGCGTTCTGAGGAAATCTTCTGGCATACTACTGCTTATAGTCTTCTACAAATAAACTCTACCCTTTTCCGTGAGTTTTCTTACCCTCACCTCACCCTCACCCTAAAAACCTTGAATTCGGAATTATCTCTATTAACGCACTTCTAAGATCTGCTTCTATTTTCAAAAAACAATTTCAAGATGTTCTCTAAGCTTTGCGGAGTTCTGTTCCTGATTTCGGCTGCACAGACAGCTATCGCGACGGATGCCTCTAGTGGCGGACCAAACAATCATTACCCTCGGTGTCGTGGGGCATTGTCTGCTTACGTGACTTGCCTAGACCAGCGAGGCCACCGGCAATGCTACGAGGCGCACTATAACAGTGTGCGTGCGGCTTGTGATAGTGATATTGTCAATACGATGTGGGATGAAGACACTTCGACTATCCGTGCATACCTTCAGCAAATGGGGGGTAATTAGTGTCTGCGTGTCAGATAGAGGGCACTTGATCCCTGTGTCTCGTTGGTGCTTAACTTGGTCTATTAGTAGGGGTTTTTACTTAGAATTCTAGGGTTTTCCCCTATATCTAGTAGTCTAAATACTATAGAAGGACCGAAGGCTCCTACGAGCTAATCGGGGTAATATATATATATATAAAAGCTAAAATCTAGGTTATTACGTTTTATGGTATTAGGATAGATTATAGATAGGTACTTAGAATTTAGTCTTTATATAAGGGAATAGCCTTACTTTAAACTTAGACATTGCTACCGCTATGTAATAATTTGATGGAGCTATCGCTAGAACGGAGTAGGCCAAGTCCTATCTTAGTTTTATTCTATTAGTAAGACTCTTCTTATCTCTATAGGAAAGAATATAGCATCTCTATTAGGAAGGCATATATTTTATAAAAAGAAAATATAATAGTATAGTTGTTTATAGCTATACTAGTATATAGAAGTTACCCTTAGATAAAATGTCTAAATCTTAGATCCTCTATTATAATAAGATAATTAAATAGTAAAGCGCTTTTACTAGAAGGTATTTATTACTTATAGCTATATTATTAGATAAAGCTAGGGAATTATATTAACATAACTTTTCATTATTTTGTATTATAAATTAATACCTTAGTAGTAGAAATTTAGATATATCTAATTAAGTTCTATATAATTTTATAGCTTAGTTACTAACTCTATACCCTCTTAGGTTAGTAGCGATCGCGGCAGATATGACTTTTAAAAGCGACATCCATAGTATTTATGGTGCACCGTACTGTCTCACCCGCCCGCCCAGTGGCAATGCACCTTTTATTTCCTTATAATAAACGCCACAACGCTTTTGTTGATTTACAAGGAATAGCACACCTCTCGGGTCATCCAGCCCACAGTGTTAACTAGCTCCGCTGGCAGTTCGCAAGGCGGCCTCCCAGCTATTTAGGCAACGATGCAAACCGCGCTGCCGCCTTGCGACTGTGGCCAATCGCAGCGACTCATCTCACTAGGCATCACACATCCATCACACATCTTGGCCAATAGCCTACCTTGAAAGCGGGGAGGATGCATTGAAGATATGTATATAATACGAAGCCTCAACAGCATCGATCCGAATTTCTCTTTTCTTTTCTTTCTTTTTTTTTTGTTTTTTTTTTCGCCATCATCCCAATCATCATCACTTGCACCAGACAATTCATTAGCATTACTTAGATTCCAAGCAACAACTACCCCGCAGACCGAATACACGTCATTTTGCCACCAAACAAACCACCAATAATCCAACAAACATACAGCCATGAGCCAATTTTGGAGACCACCACCACTGTTTACCACCATCAACAATGGTTACTGCGGCTGCATTGTCGTCGTCAAAAATGAAGCCAAGTACCTACCTCTCACACAAGTCACCGCTCACGCCACACTACTTGCCTCGACGTCCCGCACCACCCTCACGCAAACATTCAAGAATCCAACATCGCAAACCCTCAAGGAATCACGCTATGTTTTTCCACTTTTCGACGGCGTTTCTGTGGTTGCATTTACCTGCACGATTGGCAAGACTGTCATCAAGGGCGTCGTCAAATCCAAGCCCGATGCAAAAAAGGAATTCGACGCTGCCGTGGCACAAGGCCAGCAGGCGGGTTTATTTGAACAATCCGAAAGGGCTTCCGATGTTTTTACTACGACATTAGGAAATGTCGGCCCGAATGAAGTGGCCAAGGTTGAAATTACATATCTCGGAGAGCTCAAGCACGATGCCGAAGTGGATGGTTTACGCTACACGATACCTACCAACATTGCTCCACGGTACGCCGATGACTTGGTCCTGCCTATTCCGGATCATCAAGCAAATGTGACAACGGAAGAGGCATCTTTATCGGTCACCATCGACGTGGATCTGGCCACCGGGTCTGCCATTAAGAGCGTGCAGTCCCCCTCGCACCCAATTTCTGTCAAAATCGGCACGACATCCAAACGGCCCAACGACGATCCATCACTACAATATGCGTCGGCCAGTCTCACGCGCTCCGACGTCCAGCTCGACAAGGACTTTATCGTGCAAGTATGCGCCAAAGGCCTCGGCGACCCGTCCGCCGTCCTCGAGACGCACGCCACCATTCCGAGCCGCCGGGCCATCATGGCCACACTGGTGCCGCGCTTCAACCTCGCAGTTGAAAAGCCCGAGGTCGTCTTCATCTGCGACCGCAGCGGCAGCATGGACACGGGCACGCGGCTGCTCAACCTAAAGTCGTCGCTGCAGGTCTTTCTCAGGTCGCTGCCGGTCGGCGTGCTGTTCAACATTTGCAGCTTTGGCTCGTCGCACTCGTTCCTGTGGCCCAAGTCGCAGCCCTACAGCCAAAAGACGCTGGACGAGGCGGCGGCGCACGTACGGACCTTTACGGCCAATAATGGCGGCACGCGCATCCGCGAGCCCATCGAGGCCACGTTTGCCAACCGCAAGGGATCGCGCAACCTCGAGGTGTTTCTGATGACGGACGGCGAGACGTGGGATCAGAATGCCACGTTTGAGGCGATTAACCATGCCGTCAAAGAAGCTGACGGCGCGATTCGTGTCTTTGCCCTGGGCGTGGGCGCCGATGCCAGCCATTCGCTGATTGAGGGCGTGGCACGCGCCGGGAGAGGATTTGCGCAGTCGGTTGGCGAAGACGAAAAGATGAATAAAAAGGTGGTGCGCATGCTAAAGGGTGCACTGACGCCGCATATAAACGACTACAGCCTGGACATCAAGTATGAGAAGGACGACGACCAAGAGTTTGAGCTCGTGGAAAAGGTCAGCGAATGTACGGTGTTGGACACTGGCGACAAGACAGACAACAAGACAGACAACAAGACAGACAACAAGACAGACAACAAGACAGACAACAAGACAGACAAGGAGGCCAAGACGTCGATACCCCTATACGACTCGTCTGTCAAGGATGAGGACTTGGAGATGCCCGATGCCCAGACGCTCCCGCTGCCAAATCTGCCGATGCCGACATATCTACAAGCGCCCTATGCCATCCCGCCGCTCTTCCCCTTGAACCGCACATCGGTCTACATATTACTCTCCGAGGCGCGCGCGCACCGCACGCCCAAGTCTGTGCTTCTCAAAGGCACCGCGCCGCAGGGCCCGCTGGAGCTCGAGATACCCATCACCGCCATTGCGGACAAGGGCACCACTATCCACCAGCTCGGGGCGCGCAAGGCCGTGCAGGACCTGGAGGAGGGTCGCGGGTGGATTTACGATGCCAAGCTGCCCGACGGCAAGATGCTGAGCGAGGCATATGCCGCGCGCATGAGCGACGTGGCAAGGGAAGCGGCCGTCAAGCTTGGCGTCGAGTACCAGGTGGCGGGCAAGTGGTGCTCGTTTGTCGCCGTGAGGAAAAGGGGCGATGAAAAGTCGACGCCGGACACGGCATCATCATCCGACGTAGGAGCTTCGACATTGGATCAGAGCCGGCACGAGGATGACGACAGTGACCAGGATGAGAGTTTCTGCCTGGTCGGCGACGTATCGGCCTCGCTCGCCGCGGCGCCGGGCAGCGCCCCGCAGCAGAGAAGCATAAAGACCATGGCAGCACGCAGGGCACCGATGATGATGCATAGCATGGCTGCGGCGGCATCTTCGCCGTTTGCACCAATGCAGGCATCGACGGCGGCGGCGGCGGCCAGTTACGGTGGTGCTAGCCCGTATGCGTTGGATGCGACCTCCCACAGCCTTTTTGGCAGTGCCCAGCCGGTGGCCCGGTCGGTGGATTTCGACGGCGGCGGCGGCTCGCCGACCCTTTTTGGGGCACCGGCGGCGGAAGCAAACGTCGCTACGTCTGGTGGCTCATTTGGCGGTCTGCAGAGCAAGTCTGTTCAGCTGCCACAACAACTGCGAATGGAGCAGCAGCGGCAGCAGCGACTGCAGCAGCAACAAATGGCGCAGCAGCAGCAACAGCAGCAGCAGCAGCAGCAGCTGGGTAGGGCTCGGCACCGGAAGGCGCCAAGTGGACGGCAGGTGGCGTTTGGCAACGCGCAGGACCAAGACGATGAATCCTACCAACACCCAACCAAGGACGACGCCAAGACGCCGCTCGAGGCCATTATCGCGCTGCAGACATTTGGCGGTAGCTGGACATGGTCGGCGGCGCTGGAGGAGCTGCTCGGGGTGACGCGCGAGGTTGCCGGCGAGCAGCTCGAGGTGGCGGCGGAGGAGGTGGCGGCGACGGTGTGCGCCGTCGCGTACCTCGAGGAAAAGCTTGCCGACGAACAGGAGGTGTGGGAGCTGGTGGTGGACAAGGCGCGGGAATGGCTGTCAGTGACGCTGGGCGAGGATGGTGTGGCGGCGCTGGAGAAGAGGGCGAGGCAGATGCTAAATTAAGCTAAGCCGGCTTGTGTGGTGTGTGTGTGTGATGATGATGTGCATGGGTCGCAGGGCATGGGTCGCAGGGCCGAGCGACAGACGCATCAGAGCGACCAAGGAATAGAAACATCAGGGCGAGCTGAGCTTGGACGAGGATGGAAAAGAGATGGGCGGGGTCGAATAGCTAGTGTTATCAATGGCATAACGAACATTTTTCTTCACTGACTCGTCAATGGGTTTGAGCAATGATCTGCGACGTTCCTCGCCTGTTATTCATTTATTACTGGTAACTATGTATTTACTCGGTACGCATAGACGCTTTACCAAGTAATAAAACTATCAGGCACACTTTGAGTGGACGGTCGGACGAGTCGCTGACTTTGTGACGCAAATGGACTGGCACGCGAGCAACCGCAGCGCAAAACTAAAGACTATTAAGGTTTTCGACAGCTCGCTTTTCTAGTTATCGAGATCAACAGTCGCAAGGGCTCTTTTTGTTCCCACCTATTTCCAGCTCCTCAGGAGAACTAGGCGCAGCACCAACTCAGGAGGGGGGCGCGAGCCTATAGCTCAACTCATAAATAGTTAGTTAAATAGGCAATGCAGTTAATACGTGGCTTTAATGCTTTGTTTGCCCTGCAACTAACATTCCGTTCATGATACGTAGGAGTTGTGCCTTGTACCCTTTTTCTTTCCTTTCTTTCCGTTTTTACAAGTTCTACGGATACTCTGTGACTTAGTCGACTCCGCACTCGGTTCATGCTTGCCACACCAACAACAAAGACAAATTGACTAAGCATGTGCCTCCGACGGCCGAGGATCAAACATGTTTTTTCAGACTCTCCGGCCAAGGCCAAGGTTTACGGCTCCGTTGCCAACCTCCCCCCCCCCCCCCTATCTCCATCAAAACGGTCCCCTCCCGTTTGACCGTGCAATGGTGCCTGGACGTCAGACCACAAAAAGCCCAGCAGCATTGTTTCGCAATTCGAAAGCAGCGATCCACAAGGCCGCTGCTGAGAGCGCCAACTTTTGTCCTAGTTATTGCGAACATCACAACTCATTCCGGACAAGGGCCTCTCCACAAAGGGGGCGAGGTTCAAGAGGGTCCCTTGGCGTCGATTCGTCCACCCAGCGTCGCCAAAGACTGTCGACGGCCTTGGCCCCAAGGAAATGCCAATGTTGAAGGGGGCCAGACAAGGGCCTGTCCCAGAGCAAAGGAAGAAACGCAGGCACGTTGTGTAAACTGTAGCAGAGAATCTGTAATTTGTAACCGGCAATCTCTATGATGGAGGAGATACCCACCCCTCTTATTATTGACCGTTTCAGCTTCCTCTTTTTTTTTTTTTTGTCTCTCTTTTCTCTTCCATCTCTAAATACACTTTTCTTTGTTATATTTCCTTTTCGTCTTATCTTGTTGTTTTCAGAGTTTGTCCATCGGACGACATAACGACGCCACGGGATACGTTTGGGGCTTGTCGAGAGCGAAACCTCGATTGCCTGATCATCAAGCATCTTGGTGGGACGTTGATAAATCGACAATGTTTTGAAGGCGTTCAATTTGACAATCTCTATTGACCTATAGTCCTTCTTTCGATTGAATTCTCCTTTTTCTTTTTCTTTTTCCTCCAACCCGTTTCGACGACCTTGACTTTACCATCGGCTTCGACAGCAAAGCCCTGGCCAAATCTAATGTAATGGAGCATCGCAGCGACAAGCGAGACCTGCTGCTCCCTCCGGAGCCGCAATCCGTCTACGACACGGCGGTTCTGTGCGGACGCTATATCAAGAATCGCGCCGTCTCCGTCTCCAAGGTCGCCAGCGCCGCCGCCTCGAGCATCGCGAGCCCCCGGCGAGTGTCGTCCCCGAGCCGGGCCGGCCACGGCCACGCCGCCCCTCACAAGCCGTCGCGCGGCCACTCGCCCACCGCCTACCTCTCCGGCGTCCGCGGCGTCGCCGCCGTCATCGTCTTCTTATTCCACTCGACATGGGCGCTGACCCCGGCCGTCGACGACGGCTACGGCCTGTGGAACGTCAACCACTACGTGTTCCAGCTGCCGCTGCTGCGCCTCGTCCACGCCGGCCACGCCATGGTCGGCATCTTCTTCCTAATCGGCGGCTACGTCAACGCCATGAAGCCGCTGCAGCTGATCCGCGAGCGCCGCCACGCCGACCTGGTGCCCGCCGTGGCGTCGAGCCTGCTCCGCCGCGGCATCCGCCTGTACATGCCCGCGCTGGTCGCGATGCTGGCGACGGCGCTGCTCACCTACGCGGGCGCGTTTGAGCCTGCGCGCCGAAACCTCGATGCCCTCAAGGACGTCTTTTACTGGCCCGACTTCCACCCGGGCCGCAAGGACACGCTGGCGGCCACGCTGCGCGACTGGCAGCACCAGGTGTTTCAGCTCATGAACCCGTGGCAGCAGCCGTTCTGGTCGCACCTCGACCCGCACCTGTGGACGGTGACGCTCGAGTTCCGTGCCTCGCTCGTCGTATCGCTGAGTCTGTCTGCCGCTGCCTGCTGCCGCGTCGGGTCGCGTCTCGCTATCCTGACGCTGCTGGCGCTCTTTAGCCTGCGCTGCGACCGCTGGGAGATTGCGCTGTTCCTGACAGGTGCTGTGCTCGCCGAGTTGGACCTCATGCGAAGAGACGCGGCCAAGGCGGCGTCGGCGTCGGCGTCGCTGCCCGCGCTGGACATGATCGACGTCGACGTCGAGGCAAAGCGGGACGACGCGCCGCCGCCAAGGCCGCCGGCGGAGCACCGCATAATACAGCGTCTCGGCGTCATGCTGCTTGCGGTGGCAGGCATGTACCTCATGTCGTTCCCGCCATCGCACGCCGAGGAGACGCGCGGCTTCATGCTCATCTACCAGTGGCTGGTGCCGAGCTGGACCAAAGATCCGAAGCGCTACGTGCTCGGCCCCGGTGCGGTGCTCTTCCTGATTGCCGTGTCGAGCAGCGCGACGCTGCAGCGGCCGTTTCTCACGGCCACGGCACAGTATCTCGGCACTGTCAGCTACGCCCTCTACATTGTGCACGGTCCGGTGCTGCACTCCGTCGGGTACCTCGTGACGCCGGCGGTGCTGGCCGTGACGGGCTTGGAAACGGACAGGGAATGGGCGATGGGCATGGTGCTGTCGACCGTGATCAACTTTGCCGTGGCGTTGGGCGTCGCAGATGTGTTTTACCGGTTCGTTGATGTCGGCAGCGTGCGCGCGGCGACGGCATTTCAGCGAATGTGCTTCCAGAGTGGGTATTAGAAAGTGTGTTTATTATAGATTATAGAATAGATGCATGCATATTGTCATGCTCATGAGCGCCTACAATTGCTAGATAGAGATGTAATTACAAGCGTTGTTTTTCAGGGCTTCTTGGCCTCTAGTTGGGCTTTATTTATTTGCATCACTGGCGACACTGTACATCACACCGAGTATCCTGTATTTTGCAAATGTTGGGATAATGCGTAGAAGGATACTCTCCCAATTTATGAACATTTGAGCCAGTATCATTGCATTACAACATCAACACCCTCGAGTCCAGCGCAACCCCAGTATAAACACATCCCAACGGTATAGGTGAAAACGTAAACGTGAAGGCCGAAAACAGAATATGACAAGACCCCTTAAAAAGCTAAAACAAAGACGACAACAGCGGCAAGGGCACCAGCAGCGGTACCAGCAGCTGCGTTGGAAGACCTGGTACCGCTAGGAGACCTGGTACCGCTGGGAGACCCGGTATCGCTGGGCCTGGCAGTCGTAGTGATAATCACAATCTCGTCCGTGGTTGTAGTAGTAGCAGTGGGCAAGGTAGTCGAGTCGACCCGAGACGAGGTGGTACTCTTCACGACCGTGCTGGTCGGAGCTGAGGCGGTAGACGAGCTGGTGGTGGCGACGGAGCTAGACTGAGAGTCACCAGCAACGGAGCTACTGCTGGCAGACGAGGATGAGGACGAGGATGAGGACGAGGACGAGACGCTGGTGCTGCTGGTGCTGCTGGTGCGGCTGATGCTGCTGGTGCTGATGCTGCTGGTGCTGATGCTGCTGGTGCTGCTGGTGTTGACGGTGCCGCTGGTGCTGACGGTGCCGCTGGACGATGTGGTCGAGGTCTGCTGCTTGCACATATCTTCGTCGAAAGACTTGGCCTCTGTGACGGCGGTAAACTATGGGGAGAAGAGGGGAGAGATCAGCTTATTGCATTCTGGAAACCGATAGTACACAACCAATGCCGGGCTGGGCCGAGCTGGCCGCGTTTGTTGGGTACGTACGACGCAAGGATCCTTGGAAAAGTCCTGGGCGGCGACGAGGCTGATCGAGGAGAGGAGAGCGAGAGTGGGCTTCATGATGGAGATGATGGTAGATTTTTCGTGGATGAAAGCGATGTGTACAAGAGGCGCAAAGATTGGAGATGCACAGACAAGAACAGGATAACGAAAGAGAGGGGAAGCCGAGGGCTGCGAGCTGCAAGCTGCAAGCTGCAGATAAGCTGCTTATATTCGATGTGACCAAGTCTTGACGAGCAACAAGGCTCTGGGCCCTGCAAGAGAAGAGACATTCGAGGTATTGAAGAGGTAACTAATCCGTACAGTCTGTCAGAGACATGTCGCCGCGCTAGTGCCGCAACGTCGGCACGCGAGAGTCCATAACTACTAGTAGGCTTACTTGCTATCCGACGAGCGGCGATGGGACAAGGAGCTGCAGGACTGCGGACCTGGTAAACGAATGGAAGTCTACTTTGTCTGCAGTAGGAACAGGCATAGTCTAGCATCGAAAACGCCCCTCACGCTTGGTGAAGAGGAATCCGACCGTATACTTTGTTCATAATCCTTCTTTGCCCACATGCTCATCCATTCAGACTGAAGTATCTGCTGCACCGTCGACCGCTGCTCAGGCCTGTACGCCACTATTCTCCTAAAAAGGTCCAAGAGCGCCGCCGATTCCTCGTCACATAATACGCCCATGCCGTCCTGCCGTCTAAAAGATTGCATACAGTCCTCAAAAGCCTGCTCGACCCTTGGCCACTGGCGTCAGCCATCAATGGGCTGGCCTTGCTCATCAAAAAAATTGCTCCGTCCTGGCCACTTCTGAAACCGCTCGGCGGGCATTGCGCCCAACTGGTCGACCATCTGGCACCGGACCGCGTCTTCAGAATAAAATGCGCTGCTGAACAGGGGCTGCATGCCGATAATGTCCCAGATTGCAATGGCAAGACTCCAGACATCCGATGGGAAAGACATGGGCGCATCAGGCTCGAAATAGGCCTCTGGCGGCGCGAGAGTCAAAGACGGTGTGGCAATCTTGCCCCAGGCGGACTTGACTTGCGGGAATGAAGGATTCATCAAAGTCAGCAAGCATCAAACGCGCATCTTGTATCGAAAAGTCTTAGGCCTTGAGTCTTGGGCCTTTTTGCCCATCTCTAGAGCTACGACAGCAGTGTCGGGCACATTCGGGGTCAGGGCCTTGCCATCGGTCCTGGTTACCTGGTATACGTTAGGCTCACCAAACTTGTGGCGAAACTGGGCCATCGTCCAGCCATTGAAGCTGTCGCGCGCGCGGACTAGTATATTTCCGATATGTACGTCTAAAAAAAAAATCGTATGCGGTTGTTAGTGCGGCGCTCAAGGGCAGACCCGGCCACGAATAGGTTGTCATGAGAACACCTCCATGGACAAAACATGGCGAATCACAAGCTTCGGGGCGAGTATAAGCTCATAACATAGCGCACGAGCAACGTTGATTCGGAACAGGCGGCTAAATGACGTGTCTCTAAGGTTCGCCAGGGCGGGGGCGGTCGCGTAGCAGGGATGCGTTCCGTTGGGACCGTCGACCGTAAACTCGTCGACAAGGTGCGGAACCGCGTCTGACCCGGGCGCGTCTCCGCAAGCACCAAGTGCGCGGAGAATAGGGATCTCTCGGGGTAGCGACTCGGCGATGCCCATCTGAGCGCCAGATATCGCGTTTGCTGGACATCGTGGACGAGCCATACCGTGGACCAGTCCCCGTAGCCTAGCTTGTCTATGACGCGGTACCTGCCATGCAGGACACTGCCAATCTCGATGGGGTGATAGAGTCCAGGCGAATAGTTGGGCAGATGCTCAGTCCCATCGATCCATTGGTATTTGGACTCCGCGGATAGGGCTGCCCAGTTGTGAAATCGATGCGACGCGACGCGACTCACTGAGCCAATGATTAGTGGCTCCGGCTCCGACCATGGCCGTCTTGTTCTCCTCGGACGAGAAGCTCGCCACGCAGTCGAGCAGAAAAGACTTCATACCGCGCCGGGCATTTCGTGGCTGAAGAGAGGAGGTTTGCGCCTGGTGAGAGTATACAGATGGATGACCATGACCTACTAACGGAGTACACTCCCCACTGTAACTACGGGGTACCTGTGTAGAACTGACTAGCGCTAACTAATCTGTACAGTGGGTGTAACAACCCTCACCTGCTGTTTAATGCCACGAATGCCTGTCTACGCGAGCCGGGGATATTTTCTAGTAGTTCCATTATACATGTCCTAAAATATATTAGCTCCTCTTATCTTGTAATAGAGACGACGGATATATTATAATTTCCTCGGCCTATTTTCCTCGTCTATTCCAAGCTAACTAGATAATATAACTATTAGATATATGCGCCGCTCATCTTTTACACAGCTCATAGTGACATAATCCTATTGCCCCTAGTTACTGAATAATGAACCTTCTTACTCCCGTTACTATTGCCAAGCTCAAGCGTACTAACTCACAATCATCTTCCTGTTGTCGTTTCCGTTCCCATGTGCGCCTTTCCGCTTCATTCTGCAGTTGGCCCGACCCGACACCTGGATACTTTCAGGTTTACACACTTTGCAACTTACATAAAGGCAGAAATAACCCGATAGATCTAGACGAACAAAGAGAACCCAAACATCCGCGTTACCCCCAAGCGTGCCTGTCGCGGCATTCCTGTCTGCAAATCCCCGGTTCAGGGTAGCACCGCCATTGCAGTGTATTCGTTGCTTGACAATACGGGGAAAAAGTGACGGCATTCAACCATCGTCAGCAAAGACATGATAGTTTGCCGATGACGACTAAGGCCGAAGACATATCTAGAATATGTCTGGCCTATTTGTCTTTGCCCGTGCGCTCAACGTGAACGGCCCATCCAGCAGCAGCGACAAATATTGGCCAGTGACTTGATCAATAATTAGTAAAGGCCAGCCCATCCTACTAAAAAGCTCGTGATAGTTGTCCTGATGAATCACGTCATCTCATTCTCGCCAAGCCGTCCTCCGGCAATTCATCTCCGTACCGAGCTTCCCGGCCAACCCCGCATCCCAACCCCGGCCAGCCTCACCCGCCTGGGCCAGCCACCCGCATCTGCTCAAAAACTATGGCTGCTGTCTCACGGCAAGCAAGACCCAGCCTCACTATGCCAGTGGCAGTGTTCAGTACTAAGATTCGCTTCGCCAAACCTCATTCGCGGAAAGTCCTCATTGACAGACCAAACATAGAACAAAGACGAGCTCTTAGTATCGTCTACCGAGTACGACACCGGCAACTCACAAGTCTTTCTTCACCTCAATGCCAGCGCTCCCCCACCGTTCCCACCAACGTCCGATGAAATAGGGCCGAGACGAAGCCACACTTGTCCGGTTCTAGCAGCTCTTGACCATTGCTAGCAGCCTTTTTCTACCACTAACATAATGACTGCCTCCCTTCGTCTCCTCCCTTCCCCGCTCGTGAAAGCGAGACATGCTTATTGTTCTACTGCGAATTTAACCTTTCTAGGCAATTCCCAGGCCGATCTCACCCCTGTAGCCGCTTGCAGGGTCGTATTCCATCACCAGCCCTTTGGAAGGTTACAACGCATCTTCTCCAAAAGATGGACAATGTTACCTTGACTGTCGTGCGGAGTAAGCAGAGAAGGAAAGAAAAACGGTTCCGGCAGCTTCTTGAGAGCGGCGGGAGCTAAATAAAGCCAGGTGCGCCCGCACGCCCCTTGATGATGAAGCTCCTCCTAGCTGGAAACGCCCTCCCTCCATCGAGTTTAGCGATTTCACCATGAAGCTCTCTGCATGCCTGATTGCTGCTCTGTTGGGCCAGGCTCTCGCCTTCCCAGCCAGCGAGAAACGAGCTCCCGCTCCGGACCGTGCCCGTGCCACCGCTGTCCGCGCCGCTTTCCAGACTGCCTGGTCTGGCTACTACAAACATGCCTGGCCGCATGATAGCCTCCGTCCGATCAGCAACACGTATGAGGACGATCGGTATGAGAAAAAACTCACTACCGCGAATTGCCGCCAACTAACACTTTGTAGAGCTCAGTGGGGTCTCACCCCGATTGATTCCCTTGACACTGCCATTGTCATGAATGACAAGGACATTGTAAACACCATCCTCGACTTTATCCCCAGTGTCAATTTCACAACCACACGCAAGCAGTACGAAACCATTTCCCTCTTTGAAACCACCATCCGCTACCTCGGCGGTCTACTCAGTGGTATGCATGTCCCATCCATTCGCCGCACAGTGACTGCTCTAACTTTTCTTGCGCCAGCCTATGACCTGCTCAAGGGCCCTTACAAGCGCCTAGCCAACGACCCTAAAAAGGTTGACGCTCTGCTCACCCAGGCCACCAGCCTGGCCGACACGCTGAGCTTCGCCTTTGACACGCCTAGCGGCATCGCTGATGGCTATCTGGTGCTGAACCCGGCGCGCAGCATCAGCGGGCGCTCTAGCAGTAACCTGGCCGAGGTCGGCACACTGATTCTGGAATGGACACGCCTCAGCGACCTGACGGGTAATCCAAAGTACGCCAAGCTGGCAGACAAGTGTGAGGCGCACCTGCTCGCGCCCAAGGGAAGTCCTGAGGCTTGGCCTGGCCTGGTCGGCACTGACATTAGCACCAAGGATGGCACGTTCCTCAACAGCCACGGCGGCTGGTCTGGTGGTGATGACAGCTTCTACGAGTATCTTATCAAGATGTACGTCTACGACCCAAAGAGCTACGGTCTCTACCGTGACCGCTGGATCGCCGCCGCCGACTCCACCATCGAGCACCTCGCCTCGCACCCGACCTCCCGAAAGAATCTCACCTTCCTCAACCAGTTCAACGGCCAGACCACAGAATCGGTCACTGGCCACTGTAAGTAGACCTGACTGCAGGCCCTTGAATGCGAGACGCTGATGATGCAATGGTGCAGTGACCAGCTTTGCCGGTGGCAACTTTATCCTCGCTGGCCTCGTCCTCAAAGAGGACAAGTACACCAAATTTGGCCTCGAGCTCGCCGAGTCATATTTTGAGACGTACAAGGCGACGGCTAGCGGCATCGGGCCCGAAACCTTTCGTTGGGTTGACGCCGCCAACCCCAACGGCCGACAGCCTCCCGCTGACCAAGCCGACTTTTACGCCAAGGCTGGCTTCTGGATCGACGGCGCCGACTACATCCTGCGACCCGAAACCGTGGAGTCGCTATACTACGCCTACCGCGCCACCGGTGATAAAAAGTACCAGGACCTCGCCTGGAAGGGCTTCAAAGCCATCGTCGGCAAGTGTCGCGCGGGCAGTGGCTACTCGGGCATCCGCGACGTCACCAAGGCCGATGGTGGCGGCTTCGACGACTTTCAGCAGTCTTTCTTTTTAGCCGAAACTCTCAAGTACCTGTATCTCATTTTTGTCGACGACACTCCTGTCCAGGTCAAGGCTGATGGCCCCAACCAGTTTGTCTTCAACACGGAGGCGCACCCCTTCAAGGTCCGAAGCTAGGCCTGGATGCATTATTAACAGGCTGTGGACTTATGGGATGAGATTACGCGCACCTATAATAATATAGACATCTAATGGCTACTAGGCAGTGCCAGCTATGTGCCGTAAAAGGTCGAAGCGGGCTAGATAGAGTCTGAGTATGGCACCTAGGTGTACGCTGACAAAGTCAGCTGCGAAGAAACAAGACTGATTACTCAACACCATCGGGTGTATTCATACGGTCAGCGCACATGCTCAATATAACAAAATTTTCATGAAATAAATGAAGCTATATAAGGCTACATCACAGGGTTGATGGACACAAGTGTGCCTGGTCCAACATTTGTCTATCAATTCATCAGAGTAATGTAACATATTATAATATCGCCAAGAAGAATATGGTAAGAGTACGACACGAAACTGGCCCATGCGATAAATACCACCCGCATATCTCTTCTGCACGCTACAAGAAGAGAGCGGCGAACAGCGTAACCGCGAGCAGAGCGACTGCTTTAGACAGAGACTTGCTTGGGGTGGCAAGAGCAGTGACAGGAACCTGGCTCTGAGTGCCGGTTGGCTTGCTGGTGGTCGGCTGGTGGACGCCAGACGAAGCAATGCCAGTCGAGGCGACGTGAGAAAGTGCCGACGTGACGGCACCGGACTTGTCAGTGGACGTATTGGTAGTAGACAGCTGCTGCTGGGTGCTGCTGGAGGCCGTGGTGACCGATGAGGGAGCAATAATGCTCGCGGATTGCTCAATCAGCAGAGCAACGCCCGAAGCGCAGTTGTCACCAGGGCAGCCCGTCTCGACGGAGGATGTGCTGGGCTTCTTGGTGTTGCTGGCGGTGCTGTCGGGGCAGATGGTACTGGTGACGACCTCGGTGGTGACCTTGCCGACGGGGCAGTTGGTGACGGTTGGGGCACAGCTGGTGATGGTGTAGGTCTTGGTCACCTTGGTGATGCTGGTCTCGGGCTGGCCGGGAGCGCTGATCGAGGGGTGTGACAAAGTAGCCGAAGCCGTAGCCGTAGGAGTCACGGGGCAGACAGTGGTGTACAGCGGGATCGTCTCGGTCACGACGTGGCCCTTGCCGGGGCAATTGGTGACGGTGGGAGCACAGCTGGTGATTGTGTAGGTTCGCGTCGTGTAGACGGTCGAGGTCGTCCACTCCTGCGACGACGTGGTCAGATGAGCTGACGAGGCGTCAGAGCCCGACGGAGATGAGCTTCCGGTCGTAATGGGAGCCGGGGTCGAGCTTGCAGGAATAGCAGAAGATGAGGTTGAAATAACAGAAGAGTTGGGGAACAAGGTTGAAACAGAAGAGGTCACCGAGGACAACGAAGTGGGCACGGTAGTTGACAAGCTAGCGGAGCTCGACGCAAGGCTGCTGCTGGAAGAGGTAGTGGTCCAAGTGGAATTGGCCGAGGAAGAAACTGACGAGGATGTCGCGACGCTGGTCGTGCTAGACGTCATGGTAGAGGTTGAGGTTGTCGTGGATGTCGATGTTGTGGTGATCGACGACGAGGTAGGATCCGGCTTGGAGCCCTCCTCGAAGTAGCGGATATCCTTGACCCTCCAGTAGACGTCCTTGTACGCCTCGGGATTGTTGCGTACGTATTGGAGGCACTCCGTTTCACCAGTCAACTCCTTGCATTCCTCCCAGAGGCGAGGCTGACCAGCAGCGGAACCGCAGAAGTCAATATTGAGAACGAGCTTCTGGGGGGCAAACTGTCTCTTGAGGTTGCAGGGGCCATCGCGAAGCTCCATTACAGGCTTGCCCCAGGCAGCAGTATCAGGGTGCGCCGAGTCAATGTTGCTGGGAGCATCGGCGGGTGACCAGGTAAAGATGCGAATGTAGCTGTCGGTCCACTCTATGGCATCTGTAAAAGTAAGTTGGTAACTCTGAAATGGGAGTCGCACAGAAATACATACAGACACCGCCGGCGGGGGAGCCCCATGGTCCTTTAGTATCCATGACATTGCAGCCAAGGTTGTATTGTTCATGGGAGCAGTCAGATCGCAGAAGCGAGCCAGTGACACTGGCTGAGTCAATCTTGCAACGACCAACTGCATCCAACTCGCCAGTGTGGACTGTAGGGCGATTATACGTAGCCAGGTTCCAGTTCTCGTAGATGTCAATCTCACCACCATTGGGCCACGAGCCAACCTTGCTGTAAGTCCAGCTACAGTAGAGTCAGCGGGTCTACGAGGAAAACCGAATATATCATGTCTTTACTTACAATGCGGGCCAAGCACCGCAAGCTGTCTTGGGAAGGTGGTTGAAGCGAGCAATGAAGAGTCCCTTGGTGTAGTCATTCTTGGACTCGAGACGGATGCTGGGGCGGCCGTCCGGGGACCACCATTTGTTCACAGAGTCGACACCAATGTAGACGTCACCGGTGTCGTTGCTGACGAGGCCGCTTGCAATGGCGGCATCGCGGCTCTTGTAGTTGACAAACCCCCCGTTGGGATCGTGTGCATTGGGGTCCTTGGTGCCAAACTTGCTCTGTAAATCTTGGGTTAGTTTTAGGGGTTACCCTTTTGGATCAAGGACAGCTCATGCCTCGAAGAACTCAAACTTGTCAAAGAAGTTGGTCACATCGTACGTCTCCGTTAGGGAGAAGACGGTGCCAGAAGCTGTGCTGGCACCGGCCAACAGCACGGCCAGAGTGGTGGCAAGAGGACCCATGTTGCGCGTAAAAGAATGAATACAAGTGGGCAGACGATAAACAAGGAAAAACGAATGTGGACGACGTGCGATACGTCAGTGGACGAGCTCGAAAAGGCTCTTGAGAAGAAAGCAAGCAACTGGGGAGACTTGAGGTTGGTTGAAAGAAAGGAAGACTCGGGGGCGCGGCTCGTTCCATTATAAGCGCTCTTCCTTTTGGATGCCAACATGCATGAGACGGAGAAATGTCTGCCTAGGTCAGGCCGGGGGCCCAGGTCACGCCTCTTCCATCTGATGTCCCCAGGATGCAATGGGACCTTCAGATGATTAGGGACTTCTGCCCATACATGGAGCCAACCGAGGCGTCCAACTACCAACAAGCTGGAGAAATTGGCAAGTAGGACCCTGAAGCTAATTCGTCGCCACGCCCACTGCCAGAATCCTACGTGCCTCTGTGAGCCACATCACACAAAGGTGCTCTCTCCTTTATTGGCATCACTGCGAATAAGCCATGCCGGGTTGAGCAGGAATGGCCTGTGCGAAAACCCATTCTGTGATGAGGGATTCCGCACAAGGCCACGCAGCGATGGCGGTGTGGAGATGTATCTGAGTGAACGGTGGTTGCAACAAGGCTGTAGGCGGAGTTGTGATTGCGCTAGCCAATTTGTATGGTGACAATGGCTTTCATCAATGCTGTCAGTAAGGGCTTGTCCGAGGGGGTATATCAAGCGAACCCCTGCCTATTGTAGGCAAGCAAATTCCCCCGAGCGCAGCGTAGGGCTCCTTCTTGACGGGCAGCTTCATTCGGGGCGCAAGTGCCCACCTTGAAGACAATTCCGTGCCGATATCGTTATTTAAAACGTGTCCACCAAAGACCGGCATACTGGAATTCTTCTGGCCCGCTGTAAGTAACAAAGATGTCTGTAGCAGTGGCTGGTGCGCGTTTGAGACTCAAAGGGAAGCAGTGTCCAGCCTGAGTTGTTTAACATGCAAACCAAGTGAGACAACAGTAGTTCTCGAAATAGTATCTCCAGGATGTCTGGGAGTAGTTAGTATGCAGAGATTCTTTACTCTGACCAGGCTGAGCCTTACAGTATGCGCAATTTCCCCTGCATTTAGCTGCATTAGCCCCTGCAGACTATTTGCAAGCCACGTTGTTGGTTGGACAAACCAGGGGCCTCGCTTCTCGCCTGGCCCAAGCCGGTTGACCCAGTATTACGTACTTGGAAAGTAAAGTGACAAGTGACGCCAAATTGTCTGCGGTCGCCTTGCGCAGTTCGCATCGACGAGGCCAATGGGATGGCCGACTGGAGCCCGTCCCGTCTACAGATTACGAGAGCGCCGATTTGAAGCATTATTTGAACAGAGCGGGCTAGTTGAGGTGCCTGGGGTGGGAGTAATATGCATCAGCAGCAAGTAATATTGTATCGCCCATCGAATTATAAACGACCCAGAGCCTGGACAATGGAGCCCTTATAATACAGTGATCCGGCCGCTGTAGCCATTGTTAGGAGAGAAAACATTGCCAGGTAATGTAGAGTGGCCCATCTTTTAGGCCCTTAAACTAAGTTACATACATACCTGGGGACGATGATAATGAAGCTGGAATTAGCCCGCCTCACTTTCTTGTCTGCGTGACACCATGTCGATCCGGCAAGAGACCGAAGGTCCAGGGTACGATGGATATGGCTGACGGATTAGCCAAGGATCAGCGGTAACAACAATTCGGTGCATTTAGTCAGTCCATTTATAAAAGCAATATCCTTTAGATATTATCACTGGATCTAAAGGCATTGAATAAGTGCGTACCGCCTATTGATGGGGATCACGTAACACTGGGGCTGTGACTTGAAGGATGAAGCTTTGCACAAGTTCAAAGTCTAAATGTTTCCATTTACCGAAACGACACTAACAAACTAAAAGAAAAATAAATAAACAAAGAAACAGTCTAAGTAGAAAAGTCCCACTGCTTGCACCATAGCGCCATGAGCTTTGGAGTAATTGCCTCCATACTCGCCAGCGTCTTGCTTGCCAATTGTGCCTTGTCTGTCGCAAACCTTGCAATAGAACCATTCTTTGCACTCTCATCCATTGCCTTGTACGTGTCCAGTAGCTTTATCGCCGGGAGTTTGGACGAGGCTGGGGCGCCCTCGACAGCCCTGATCCATTCAGCAAAGCTGACGAGTTGCAGCCTCTTTCCTCTTTGCTCGTAGAAGTCGACGACGGCGGGTGCAATATTCGACCAAGGCGTCGTCTTTGGGTTGACGAGGTTGAAGAATTTGGCGCCGCTGTCAAAGTCGGTAGCCTTGGTGGTATAGGCTGCCATGTCGAGAATGGTGCGCGCAACCTTGTCGACGGGCACCCAGTCGACCTGCATGCTGCCGAGGGTATCTGGCAAGGAGCCCAGCTGCACTGAAGAGTCGATGATTGTTGGAAGCCATTCGTGGGCGTTCCAGGAGCCCAGCTGCGTTGTCGGCCCTGCGACTTGGCCTAGACGAACGACGGCAGCAGGGATACCGGCAACCTTTGCGGCAGTGTCCAGGACAATACTGCTCACTTGCTTGGACTGGCCATAGCCCATAGCCGCAAGGTTGAGATCAGTCAAATTTGTCTCTGGGACAGCCGACGCGTCGGACCATTTATCAACGGTTCCGATGGAGGAAATAAAGGTGATTGAGGCCTTGACAGCAGTGTTCTGCACAAAGTCAATCAAGTGGCGCACTCCTCGAATGTGGCCTTCAAAAGATTGCACAGAGATGTTGAAGTTGACTGGCCAAGCATTATGGATAATGAGATCAACAGACTCGTGTAGTCGCACGAGCTCATTTGCTTCGAGTGCCAGGTCGGGCCGTGAGAGATCGGCATGGAAGAATGCGACCTTGTCAAGATCAGTCGACAGGCCACGCTCTTTATTGGCTTCAAACTGCTTGGCTCGTCCACCGTCTTGAGATCGATTCAGACACACGACTTTTGCCACTTCAGGGTCCTGAATCAGAAAATGCAAAAAGTAGGACCCGAGACTCCCAGTTGAGCCAGTCAGAAGCACAGTCTTGCCTGTAGACTTGGCAGGAGGCCGGGTGTCGCTGCGTTTCGCCAGACCGGCGCTATACTTGTCCACCAGGGCTTGAAGCATCTCCTCTTGGCTATGCGCACCGTTACTCTGCGTGCCGTGGATGCGACTGAACAAGAAGCTGGCCAGCTTGGAGATGGTGCTCTCTGCGTATATATCGCGCGGTGCGAGAACCGCCCGGTCCTCGGCCACGCCAGCAGCCTTCAAGCCCGCCGCAATCCTCTTGGCAATGTTGATGACTTGCAGTGAGTCTATGCCGTGCAGGAAAAAGTCGTCCTCATCCTCGATGGTGCCTTCGGGTGAAATCGAGTTGAACAGAGACCTGACACTGGCAGTCAAGCTCTCCGGTGTGGCAGTGTTGAGCTGAGCCGGCTTGATGACTTCTTGTGCCGAGAAAAGTGCTTCAATCTCCTTCTTATATAGCTTGAGCACCGCGCCGCGTCGCAATGAGCCCTTTGCGGAGTAGAGAAAAGGCTTCTCGGGGTCCGACAAGGTGACAAGATGCCGAGCGATGCGGCCGTGTTCTACGGTTGCGGCATTGGCCTTTTCGATGACTGGCCAGACTTTGTCAATGAGTGCCTCTTTCTGTGCACTGTCCAGCGGCCATTGCGCAGGCTCCAAGATCATGCCAGCTTGGAAGTGACCGTGACCAACAACAAGCGCCTGACGAATGTCGGGGTGCAGAGTGACTGTGTTTTCGATGCTAACGGGATTTAGCTTCTCACCATTGCTGAAGACAATGATATTGTCCACTCGACCCTGGGAGCGCCAGTGGCCTGGCAGCGTAGGATGTTTCTCGAATAGATCGCCCGTCTTGTACTCGGTCTTGTCTGGAAATGTGTAGAAGATGGGCTGGAAAGGCTCCTTTCTGACGATGGTCTGCTCGTAGATGTTGTCCTCGACGTGATCATATCGGCAGCCAAACTGCTCATTGTCAAGAATGAACCAGTCCCAGTTCTGGTAATTGGTCTGCCAGTACAGGGGATAAATTTGGTACCTAATGGTGTAAGCCCTGGAAGATTATGCTGCGAGTGATGCTTCTAGACTTACTCTGTGCTGGAAATGCAATTGGCGAGCTTCACGCCCTTGGAAGTGATGTCGTTGCCAATGTCTGGCGAGATGCCTCCTAAACCGGAACGTTAGCTGGGTTTATGAATCACAACGCTGATACAAAGGTTACTTGCCTCCGCCACAACAAACATAGCTCAGCTGCTTGAGCTTCTCCACGCCGCCATCAAGCTTCGATATATCTTCCACGATAGATGGCGGAAGAACCAAAGCATCACATCCGGCAGCCTCGTAGCCCTCAACGACGTTTTCGGCAGTCAGAGGCTTATCGCCGATGGCCAGGCTCATCGGCTTGCCCCAGAATCCCGAGATATTGACGAAGCAGTATAGACCAAACGCATGAAATAATGGCACTGCATGAATCATTAGTAGAAATACGGAGATGATGGCAAGGAAAAACGCACAGTGACAGTATGTGTTTTTGGAAGATGTGGCCATGGCCTCCATGATATAGGTAAAGCCCTCATACTCGGGGAAATTGTGATAGTTGTCGGCCGACGCAAAAAGACCTTGATTGCAATAGATTGGTTTTGGAATGCCGGTGCTACCGCTCGTGTGCAGGATTACGACGGGATCGAATTCGGCCGACTCGAATGTCTCGTTGTATGGATGCACTGGCGCGGGCTCGTCTTTCAATGCTTGATCCAGCCCCAACATCTCCAACGCTCCGATGCCAGACTCGTGCAACCAAGGTTGAATTCTTTTAGCGTACTCCTTGCCATACAATAGCTTCTGGCATTTTGTCACTTGAAGCAGAGATACTTGGCTATCCGTGTTGTTGCGTGGAGAAGGGAACATAATCTTGGGTCCCCATGTTAGCGAGAGCCGCAGCACCAAGAAGGAAGAACAAGACAAAGGATAGAAGAGGAACAAGGGAAAAGAAAAAAAGAAGAAAAGAAAAAAAAAGAAATCTTAAAACTGGTAACTAACCTGATAACCTGCTTTGACGCCTGCGGCAAAAAGAATTAGATATCGGGCATCGTTTGGACCGACGTAGGCAAGGCTGGGAAAGGACTTGGGTTCCGGTTTGCCAAGTTTCTCAACCAACCAGTTGGCTGTACGGTTCACGGCGTTGGCGTGCTGCTGCCAAGAGATGGCTTTCCAGCCATCCCGCGGATCCGAGGAACGTGGCGCATAGATCCACGTTCGATCGGGATCAGCTTTGGCGGTTTCGTCAACGACATTTACGTAGAGGCGACGTCCATAAGGTCCGCCGTAGGGGGTGTGTCCGTTTGCTGTCATGTTTTTAGAAAAGAGGAAAAAAACCTGTGTATTATAACAAGAGGAGGGAGGTATGATGTCTATTCTACAGAAAAATCAAGCAGAGAGCAGCTGCTTTTATATTGAAATGAGCGGCGACTCTGCGCGGAGGATATCTACATACGTCAGGCCATCCCACTAGAGTCTCATCGTCGATAGCTGGGCAAAAGATCAGGAGCTCTTATCCGTGAGGCCGTGAAGCCGATCAAGCTGGCGCCGAAGCTCACTAGCGTTGGGGCGAACAGAAGTGGCCGAAATGGCGAAAGGCCGTCCTACAGCAGTTCCGATCCTGCCTTGCGATTTGCTGATCGGGAATTGCGGCCCGTCCTAGCAGTCAAGATTCAGGCTACGCAGTCATTGCCGGTCAAGGACTATTAGTACGTGAGAAAGTGGTGCCTTGCTTGCAAATACATGTCCGGTAGTTAGTCGATATTCCAAAGTATTCCTAGCTTCTTTGCAAGCTGTGGAGCGCGAACCGCGAGGCAACAGTGAGATTGCTAACTATGCCATGGCACGTTGGTAACGTACTTGGCTGATAGAACCAACAAGTAGCACCACTTGCCAACTAGTGAATATTACTTGTAACTATACGGCGCTCACGCTGATCCAGATATTGGCAATCAAAGTCAGAAATAACATAATCGACCTGCTTTTTCTTCGTTAATTATGCACAGGCGCTTTAAACTGCCTCGAAGTGTACCATGGTGTCTTGTAGAATGTTGTAGAGGTCATATTCGACGGGAGAGCAGATAGAGGCACTGAGAAGCTAACATTATACCCTAATTACTATTTGACAGATAAACACGAAACTTTTTTTAAAAGGATATCGTAATAGAGAAGCAGGCGAAAGCCGTGAATTTATACATTTGTTAGGTGGCAACAGGACAAGAACTAACACCACTAGAATATCTCGTCCAGTATATTCTCCATGTATTCCACCGGCAAAGCCTCCCCCACCGGCCATGGGTCAGTTCCTGGGTCATAGCCGAGTGGCGCCGTGGGCATCAGCGCCTGATTACAAACATCGGGCAGGGATTGCGTCATGGCGAGCGCATTCCCGACATCTGCGATGCTTTCCACATCTTCCAGGGGCGCGATAAGGCCTCGCGGGCCTTGCGCGGAGATGCCGTCGGCCGTGGGGACGAGGCCCGCGGCCCGCTGCCAACGCGCCAGAGATGAGGCCGAAACCCCGGGACGGTCGCCACTAGTGCCGTAGTGGTGCTGCCGGTCGCGCACGGCCTCATCGCACAGCCGTTGCGCCTCCTCCGGCTGGCTGCGCAGTCGCGCAAATTCGGACTCTCGGTAATTCTTGGTAAGCTCGTAGATGAAGCCAAAGGGCAGTGGCATAACCGGCTGGTCTCGCAGGCACTCGAGCTCGCCCAGCTTGGAGTCGCCCATGATTTTATGCAACGTGACCCAGCCCTGCTCACTGACGGGTGTCCACTGCCGCCGGAGCATTTCTTTGAAGAGAATGGCCGAGCCGTGCCAGCGCGAGTACGCGACAAAGATCCATTTCCACTTGGCCCAGCGATGGTCCAGATTGGCCGAGTGATTTTGTTCCATGACGCGAATCGCCGATGCAAGGTGCGCCGTGGACCGGCGTTGCATCGACTCAGTCATGATATGAGCGTCTTCTGGTGAGTAGAATGAGCATTGGTCCGTCAGCTTCATTTTGGAGATGATGCACGACGTCATCCACTCTGCTGCCCAAACCAGCTCGTGGCTGGGATTTGGATCTACAAAAACCTTTTTGAGCATCTCGTACGTTTCTCGCCACATATCCTCGCAAAGTTGGTCAAGAGTTTCAATCGTTTGGCCGGGCTCTTCCGAGGCAAGTCGCCTTATCCTGACCGAGGTTTGCAAAGTATGTATACGGATTAGACTAAATGTCATTTCCGTCATGCCATCTCGCGGTTCTGGCATTGCAGTAGAGCTCTCACTAAAGTCATCATCGTTGATGTTAAGCGGCAGGGGTGTATCCCACATGTACTCGGGTATCATGGGATCGGTGGCCAGGTCCTCGGCTGAGCGGTGATCCAAGACAACAATGCACCAGAACAAGCGGCGACGTATCTCTCTGTGGAATGGCGTGAGATCGTAAATGCCTGCACCATCTTTGTGAAGGCGCAGGCACTGTGCGAGATGGACGATGATGGCCACTAGGCTTCCAGCGCTGCGCGCTTCGCCCGTCTTGCGGAGAACCACTACAAAATACAGGACTGCTTGGAGAACAGTGACATCCACTGTACTGGCAAACTTGGCAGCAATAAGTGCTTGTTCGACCAGGACTCGCATACGACTGAGCAAAGCGCCTTTGGAGACTGAAAATTCTCGAATAATCTGAATTTTTGAATTAGCAGCGTGTAGAAACAGAAACGCTCCTTGATTACTTTGCACTTGCCGTCTCTTCGGTCATGGCCGCCGTTGCCACATGGTATATTGAAAAGAGCAGAGCATGTTCAGCGATGGAGAGTGTGTGCCGATGCCAAAGCGCCCTCTCGACCAAGTTTGCCATTGTCGGACAGTGTAGTAGTTTGACCATGGGCTCGACATTCTCCTTGAATACATGCCAAAAAAGGATAATGTGCGTTTCGGGTGGATGATGGAGTGGATGTTGCAGTCCTTGAAACGACTTGAATAGGAGCATGGAAACATCGGGCTGGTTTTGGAGGGAAAAGCTAGGCCCTGCAAGCGTGCTGTACTGAAATTGCGGCTGTATGCCGTTTGAGCGCCGCGATGAAAGCTGTTGCCGTAACTAAAGATGTGATTTAGTAACTTGTCCATGTCAGAGGACGATTGCAACATGGCAAGGCAAACCTCGAAATTGATGCTCGCCCAAAAGGACGATTTGATGTGCGTAACAGCGCCAGCCGGATTCGTGCGCGGATCATGTGCTGCCCGTTTGACGAGCTCATTCTTGGACGCGGGCAATTTGTCGCTTTTGGCATCTACCAACTGCGTCTGTAGTGTTGTAACCTGGGCTTCCAAGCTTTGCAACCTGTCTGCTAACCCATCGCCAATAGCCTCGTACGCACCCTGCTCCTCGGCGGGGCGGTTTTTGACATGAGGTTTGCGTTCCCTTGGCTTTCTTTGCGATGGAAAAGTGCAACGGATATTTGCCTTGGCGCAGTGGCAGCATGGTATGCGCCTATCACAGCGAATCTTTTTAATTCGGCATGTCGAGCAGCTCAGCGGTTTGCGAGCATAGTCCCGAGGCGACGACGGTGGCTCATGAGCGGTCGCTTCATCGTTTATGACAGGTTCCATGTCGCCTATAGCTTCTCTGCGCCAAGACTTGAAGGTTTGAGGTGTCTCGGTGGAGATCTGGGAGATGCGAAAGGAGCATCAGGAATGCGATGCGATGGGGTGGCGGTCGCTATGATACCCCCGGGGCTTGCCGAGGGTTTAGGGAAGGTGGTGGTGGAAAAGAGCCAAGGCGGGAGCCGATTCACGGAAGAGGCTGCGTGGGGAAACTAGTATCCTTTCACGGTCGGGGTTTGAGGCTTCGGCCGAAACTATTAACCCTTTTATATTTACTGTCTGAGTTTTTATCTATAGCGGCTGATACGATTTACTGTAAAAAAATACTAGAGAGCCCTTTTACTCACGTTTCAGTGGCAGAAGTGCAACCTACTTCCATTTCAATCACTCACTAACCACAGTCACAAGTCACTAAAATAACAGCGCTCAGCATATTACAGCAGGCCGATCCGCCCACCAGCATCAGCTAGTTAGTAGGTATAGTGACCATGGTTAGGGGCTCCAGCAACGTAGCCTTGATGACGTCGAGGTGGAGGACCTTTCTTAAATACCGAATGAATGGAAATTATTGCTAAAAGTAAAGGTTTCTTCCCTTCTAATTTAATATTTAGGTGTTGAGTAATGAAAAATAGTAATATGAAAATATAAATGATATAAAATAGCTTATTATAAAATAAACGTCAGAATTGGTTGACTTTATTAGTGTACACCCACTGTACGGATACACGCTTCCCTTTTTTTAGGCGAATCGCTCCAACGGTCGGGGCGCCACAGCGGTGACGCACAGCCCCAATCAATTACTTAGCTACACTGGCCGGCCGACGGTTGTGGCATGTCGAATCTGAGAATACTCACTTTTCTCTAAAGCAAGAGAACAAACTAGCCATGCCCGATCGTGCGCCCCCGCGCAGCCTTTCCATGGACTCACCGCCAATGAGTCGGCAGTTGAACCATCATCAGACTCCTTCTCCACCGTCCCCATCCATCCGCAGTGTGATATCTATATACATCCAAGGCTAGACCATCTTTACAACGTAAAGACTTGCTCTATACGGATTAGTGGCATCTGTTATAAAGTGGCTAATATCATTAACTATCCTATAATTTCTTTCAAGACTCGGGCTTCATGCCTGCTCTGCAGCCACGCATCCTGGAATAGCTCTCTGGCGGTGCTGCGTCCTTCTGGACTCCACTGAAGCATCTTCCGCATAAACTCTAGAAATTGTTTCTTGTCGTTCCCTGTCAGAAGCGTCTCCTGCTCCTCCAGCGACGTGCATCTTGGCAAATCGATCCCAGCGGCGTATGTGCCTAGCAGATTAGCCGTGTCAGCTGCAAAACCAAGACTTGGCGCAGATGGTTGGTGCTGGTTGGTGCAATAATATCATACCTTGATCTGAGAAAATTGGCTCGCTAGGCGGCCGCGTGTAAAGAGATCCTTCGGCAGAGGCCCCAGCAGCGCCACGATTTCCTCGAGGTGAGCCCTCCTTCGATAAGCCTTCTGCTCTGGGTCAACAGCGTAGAACAATTGCTTTCCCTCAAATATGTCTTAGATCTTGCATTTTTGTTAGTGCTCTATGCCATGATCCTCTGCTTTCAGAGAAAATCTTTTCCTGCCAAGAGGGTACGTACCATGCATCCGACATTCCAAATGTCAATCTTGTACGGATTAAATACGGATTAGTCCCATGGGGCTTCCAGTGTCACCTCCTGGGCCCGATAGATGTGAGGTTGTACACACTCAATGTTTTCACCATCTCCAAGTACAGCAGAGCCAAAGTCACATAAGACCGGGGGGCCAACAATTCCTGTGGATTTCCGCAAGCTGCCATGTCAGTGCTCAAAATAGCGCCATCGCGAGTGCGCGTTTTGAAGTCTTGGTAACTATGCACATTTCAGCACCTCATTTCATTGCCGGCGAAGCGGAGCGGGCCGCAGGGGACACTTGTACCTTGCGCCCAGTATGAGACGAACTGATTGCACAGTTTCTCGGATCGGAGTTCATCCGCGATGTTAGGTAGGCTGTCCGCACTGCGCAGTAAGGGTGTGTGGAACCAGCCAAAGCACAAAAGAGGGTTAAGCCATATTTAAAAAGAACGACCGATTCCAGAAGCCAGATGCAGTCTCAGCGGAGACGGCTGATCTCATGTGCTGAGACCGATACAGGCCGCGTTTGGGGACTTCTTTGAGGATAATCAGCACAAGCTTGAGGACGACAACGCAAACCTGCAAGACAGTAATAGCACCGAGAGTTCCACGGAGAAAGTAGGAACGGGTCATGGCGATATCAAAAAGCATCGTGATGGAGAAGAAGACACTCAAAAAGGCAGACGGCTGCAATGAATATGAATAAGTATGCGTTATAGCAACAATCGCAATCGTGCAAATCGAAGCAACAAGCGACATGGCCGAAGCAGCAACCGTCACCTCGCGAGTGAAAGTACTCCGTCTTGTGCCAAAGAGCAATATTGCTGGCTTGTATGGCGACCAAGGCCAGCGCGCAACCCAGTTTCACCCAGACTGAGTCTCAGTCTCATGATCAGGGCCTTAATTTGAGGCTATATAGAACGAGTACCCAGTTAATAAATCTAACAATATTAAGTGCTTATAGCTTATAGGGCTTTTTCTCAAGGTGCACAGCTTGGCGTGGCCCCGTCGCTGGGTAATCTCAGGCCAAACACTGCCTAGCTCACCCTGTTGTACAATTTACACGTCGGCGCAGCGGAAATAAAAACAAGAAGCGAGATGTTTCACTTTTAGAAAACATGGCGAAGATTGCGTGATTGGAGTTTAACACGTAGAATACAGATAACGAACTAGCACGGCAAGCTCAGCCCTGAGAACGAGGGAAACTTCACGGCGGTGTGCGCTCACAATCAGGCTGTAGAGTCACCGGGCGCAACCGTCGTTTGTCTGCAGAACTACCAAATGCGGTTGATAATATGTATGTGCAAGCAGGATTACGTTACAGAGTATGGCGCCACCGACCGGGTAGTCATATAGCCGGCCTAGCGAGTTAATTCTGGGCCATGTCAACTTCGGCCCGGTAGGGCACACTAGTCAATTAACTAGATAGTTAGCAATAACTAGTTTAGCACCCCGTGTGGTTCATGCAAGAAGATTGCTGACTCGAGCAGTCGCCGTGCATATTGCGAAACTCTGGCCCCAGCGTTGACCCTAGTAGATCCTAGATTATCTGTAACTAGGGTCCACTTTCAGCTAGTGCAGTGAGGAAGAGACACGCTGACTCTGGCACACTATCCGTAGTTAGTTAGTTGGTCAGCGTAGGGCTTGCCGCTGGCAGATGTTTCGGCCGGAGCCCGCGCGGGCCCGCGCGGGATGCCCGTCGGAGCTGTGTTACCCGATTGTTTTGAGGCTACAGCAAGCTGCTCTACCCATCGACAAGGACGTACATGAGACTCACCGAATACTCTCTGTGTTCGCTGCTGGATTTATGACATTTATTATAAGACGCAAATAGAACATGATAAGAATCGTACCCCTGCACAAGAAACTATTGCTAGGTACCATTGGCTGCTATCCTTGGAGTGACTTGGAGCTATTCTAAAGCATATAACTGAAAGACTGGGAGACTCGACAAGTCTTTCGCACCTACATTATTAAATGTTAGTCATCTGTGAATCTCCACTGCCATTCCATAGCCTATATAGAAGAGTAACAATAAGAAAGCGGATCTGTTAAGATCTTGGCCTTAGGTACCAGATGATGTTACCGGAATTGAGTCATGAGTGCCCTATATGCTCCTTTCTCTCTGATATTGATACTCTATCATCGATCAGCAATAAGTCCAATTTTCCGCGGCCCCGACTGTCAGACATTGAATAATAGTTAATTGTATAGGGATAACTATAATTTGATGTAGCTGGGGAGTGGGTGGTTTCCGACAGGCCGCCGACAGGCCGCCAGCCGCCATGCCTTGGACACGACACTTCTGATGGCACTGCTCTCAAGCGAGATAGGTAAGTATCGTGTCCCAGGTGTTGTCGACAAAAAAGAGCGACCTACCTACAGGGCTACGATGTATTTCCTCAGACAAGGGTTGATTTTTGTTAGGGAGAGAGAGAGTTACCTCGCAGGGATTCAATACATACGCACCATATGCAGGAGGCCGCTTCCAAGGGTGTTCGGTTTGCAAGTCTTGGTAATACCACCAGACAGCCAGAAGTAAGGGCAGGACCAGCATCTTGAGGGCCATTCTAAGCAGGTGGGCCGAGTTATCAGGTAGCAAAGACTGTTGAACTATTGACATTATTCTCTCCTGCATCGTCGTGAATCAAGGTTGAGCATTTTACCGCGGGGTCCGAAAGCCCCTCGCAGGGAGGCAACCAATCTAGCCGATTGCAGTACTGTGGTTTGCCAGGGCTCCCCTGCTGGAGTAAATTAGACGGCTCAGCCAACCATTCACGAGCCCCCTTCCCGAAGAACCCCAATCAACTAAGTTTCTTGGCACTTGTAGATTATCATGGCAAGCTGATCTCGAATTTCGAAACTGCTCATTTGGCTTCCATCTTACATGATAGTTATAAATCAGATAGGCTCCCCTGGCGAGTCCCGCCAACCTCGAGTGTATGGAACACTGTTCATTTACTGATGTGGCTCGGCCCGACTCGGCTATCCAGTCGAGGCTTGAAATTTGCAGAACTTTGCTACGTCAATTTTAACTCAAGATGGTAGTATTCGAGGTCGTGAAGCTGTGTGAACTGACGGATTTGCATTATTGATCCTGATGAAAGCGGTTCGAGGTTTTTTCAAGGACTCGAACATGATGTCGTGACCCATCAAGACAAGGGCATCAGCAGGCTTGAAACATGGTGGCTGCCTAACATGCACCTAGCATGTTACACACGTGGTCGTCTTGGAAATGCGCCAGCATAGACCGACCTTGTCCTGAGTGCTGACTCGCTGACTAAAACTAAGTTTGTCGAGTACCTGTAAATGGCTCTTCGGCAGATGCTGTATGTCTCCATGGATGATATGGCCAACTCCACTAATAAACGTTGAAGTGTAGATCCTCAATTTGTCGTTTGCTCCACGTAGTACGGATTATAGGCTCCGTTTATTAGTGCTTTCTTAGCGCCAGGAAAATTCTGTGGGTGTCTACGGAGTAGTTTAGAATCACTTGTTGCGCATGAGCATGATTGCAACGATAAATCTATCATGAATAATGAAAAGCTTATATTCTAGACGTCATTTATATTATACAAGTGAGCCGGGAGCCGAGAGCAACGCTAAAAACCATAAATGGGCGGCCTGCCCCTCGACCTACTTGGGCCATCTGCTTCTCCACCATACAACTTAATCATCACAACACAGCTCCCCCCTTTGCTACTAACGCTAGTTATCTGATCACCAACATGTTCTCGACACAAACCAGGATGCTCTCGACACAAACCAAGAGAAGCTCTTTGCCTAAATCCCGAGTCAGCATTTTCTGGCGAGAGAATGGCCCGGAATATCCCTGCAAAACGATTCTTCTCCTCCACGGCTTCCCGTCTTCGTCCCACCAGTACCGCAACCTGATTCCTCTCTTGGCAACCAGATACCGCGTCATCGCACCAGATATGCCGGGCTTTGGCTTCACCGAGACACCTGACGATTTCACATATACCTTTGATTCTCTGGCAGACGTCGTTGAAGAATTTCTTGCGGCGCTCTCCATCGATAAATACTCGGTCTACGTTTTCGACTATGGTGCTCCTGTAGGGCTACGCTTGGCGCTCCGCCGCCCCGACGCCATCGAAGCCATCATTACTCAGAACGGAAACGCTTATGTCCAAGGCTTTGGCGACGTCTGGGCCCCTATCAAGGAATTTTGGGCTAGTGACAACACAGCAGATGACCGAAGCAAGATGGCCGACAGCATGTTGAACTTTGACATTACCAAGTTCCAATACGTCAACGGTACCCCAGACGTGGATGCCATTGCGCCCGAGTCCTATACGCTAGACTACGCCCTGCTACAGCGGCCTGGTCGCCGAGACGCTCAGCTGGATCTGTTTAGAGACTACCAAAACAACATTCCCCTATATGAAAAATTTCAGGCATACTTCCGGGCATCGCAAGTACCTTTACTCGCCATATGGGGCAAAAACGACGTTTTTTTCATCCCGCCTGGAGCAGAAGCGTTCAAAAAGGATCTGCCCAACGCCGTCATCAAGCTCCTTGACGCGGGGCATTTTGCCGTAGAGAGCCACGCTTTGTTGATAAAGGAAGAGATATTCCAATTTTTAGGCGATGAACCGGATATAGAAATCTCTTATATGTAGGGTTATTTAGTCAATAAAACCAGTTTCAAGATGATCAGGTAATTGTGCGCCAGCGATAGCTGGGCACTAGTTACAAACGAACAATGATAAGGATAGCTACAAGTGGTGTATCCAACAAGCGACCCCACAACGCGGTGCAAGAAATGTGGCCTACTGGCCGCCATCTTCAAGCTACAAGTCACAGGCCATCCTTACAACGTCGCTGGACTTGAGCAAAACAGTAATGGATGTACCGCCAAACCGCACTCAAAATACTCGAACGAAATTATCCCAGCGCGCTAGGCGACGAGACGGCGCAGATCCTCCACAATGCCCCAGCCCAGCTTATCCTCGACACCATAAACTCGCGGCTCTTTACAAGGCAAACAGCCATCCTCGTATCTTTCGGGACATGAGGCACGCGACAGTGATCGACTTGGCTAGCAACATCTCCTGAGCGATTTTCTCCGTTTGGACCGTGGCTTCAGGGCCGCGACATCTCCAAGGTCATGGCCTCACCTACGGATACTGTCCATGTTTTGTCGGTCCACGAACAACCACCACAGGCTCAGAGGCTTTCCCCCCCGCTGGCAACACCATAGACCACTCAGGCATCCTTGATGCGGCACGTTGCGATGGCTCGGTCAGTTCGCGAGGTTAGTCAGTTCTTATCAAAGTGCAGACGAAAACACGTGCAGGTGTTGAGAACCTATTCCACCTTCCAACTCAGCTTTAGTTGACTCCGCTCTGCGGATGGTGATGGGACACTGGCGTTCCTACGCTGGCTAATGGGTCGTGTCTGATTGGCAGGCCGGATTCTCACCTGAAAAAAATGCCCCGGAAAAAGCGTAGCAGACGGACTGCACTAATGTGAAATCCATGTCATCAAAATGGCCGCACATTGGTACTTTGCACTAGGTTTGCATGGACGCATATCTCACTTGCACACTGGTCCACGTCGGCTAGCACCTCATCCCCAGGCAGACGAAGCTAATCTGCCGAGATGGGCCGTTGAGCATATATACCGAAGCCGCCGCTGCTTCCTGTCGGCAGGGCCTTGCGATCAAAGAACTCGAGCTGGTCAGAATAAACATTTTCTGATACCCGACATCATGTTCTTTGCAAAGATCTTGGCCCTTGCTGGCCTGGGTGTTGCCGCCACTGTCCCGACCAGTAATGTCACGGGCAAGGCCTTTGATCGTTTTGTTGTCATCTACTTTGAGAACCAAAACTATGAAAAGGCCATCGGTGACCGTGAGTGGGCAGACGTGTTCAAATCTTGAAACGAGTTTTGACAAGTTTTAGCCAATTTCAAGTGGCTGGCCAACAAGGGTATCACCTTGTCCAACTACTTTGCCGCCAGCCACCCGTCGCAGCCCAACTACATGGCCAGCATCGCTGGTGACTACTTTGGCCTAGACGACGACCGCGTGATTGACTCGCCTGCCGAAGTCGCAACCGTCATCGATCTGCTTGAATCAAAGGACATTTCCTGGGCTCACTACCAAGAAGACATGCCGTACACTGGCTTCGAGGGCGGCTCCTATAAGAATAGCCGTGGCCGCAACGACTACGTACGCAAGCACAACCCCGGCATCATGCACAAGAGCATTACCGACTCATACGAGAGACTGGGCCGCATCAAGAACATGTCCTACATTGACACGTCACGCTCCGAGTTCCACAAGGATCTCAAGAAGAATGCGCTTCCCCAATGGATGTTCATCACTCCCAACATGACATCTGACGGCCACGATTCGAGCGTCACGACTGCCGGTCAATGGTGCCGCTTCTTTCTCGAGCCTCTTTTGACAAACAACAACTTGATGCAAAATACCCTGGTGCTCGTGACATGGGACGAGTCCGAGTCGTACTCGCGTAGAAACAACATTCTGGGTATCCTTGTCGGCGATGCTGTGCCACAGCAGCTAGTCGGTACCACAGACAGCAGCTTCTATAACCACTACTCGGAAATCTCGACCGTCTCGGCTAACTGGGACCTCCCCACCTTGGGCCGCTGGGATGTGGGCGCTAATGTGTACAAGACGGTTGCGGACAAGACGGGCGACAAGATCCGCACATGGGACAACGATCAGGAGTTCAAGAGCTACTACTGGAACGACTGCTATGGCGGCTACCTCAATTCCGAGTCAATCGACAAGCCCATTCCCAAGCCCAACCTGAGTCTGGATCAGAATAGCTTCAACGGCCGCCGCATCTTGCAGTCAGTCAAGGATACCTGGGCTGACAGCGATGCACCGACCTACTACACCGACTCACTCAAAGTGTCGGACTCACAGCACCCTCCGACGGGGTATGAGCAGTAACAAGAGTGGGACGATCTGTAGAAGGCTAGATGGGCATAAGCATAGATTGATTGAGCGAGAAAAAAAAATGACTGATGCGCCTTTGTTCTTTTTATAGGGTATGTTTCGCCGACGTTGCATATTGACCGTTGTGGCAGAGCCATGTGTGCTGATATGATTGGATGCCTGCCTGTCCAGAAGCGAATCGGCTGCCGGCCAACCGATGCGGAGTCTTCTCGCCACCATCGCTGGTGGGGGCATCGGCGTACTTTTTTTTCCCATGGAACGATCTAATGGAGCTTATGGTTCTTGTATAGCTTTGCTAATATCTAGCTCCCTATATCTGGAAAAGAAATTTCTTCTATTTCCTCTTCTACATGTCACTATTCTGTCTACTTGATGCATGATGCCGTATTTGTCGCACGACTTGATTCCGATTGTTGACCTCGCCGCTTCGGCCCCGACAGAGCAAGCTACGCAGCTATGCAAGGCATTTCGTGAGGTGGGCTTTGCCTACATAAAGAACCACGGTATTCCAGAGGAGAAAATAAGAGAGGCTTTTTCCTGGGTGAGGACTACACTTTGCAAATGAAAAATGACAATTTTGCTGATCCATTCCTAGAGCCGCAAGTTCTTTGACCTCCCACAGAGCGAAAAGGACAAGGCACCTCATCCGGCCGAGGGCTGGTACCACCGTGGTTACTCGAGCATCGGTCGAGAAAAGGTCTCGCAGAACCTGTTTGATAAAGATGGCCTGGCGCAGCACCGCAAGGTCCCGGACCAAAAGGAGTCGTTTGAGCTGGGCCGGGAAAACGACGACGTCATGACCAACATCTGGCCGCCCGCCGCCGCCCTGCCCGGCTTCCGCGAGTTCTTTGTCGACTTTTACAACCTCTGCAACGGCCTCGAGGATAAGCTTCTCGCCGCGGTAGCCGCGGGCCTAGGTCTGCCGGCCGACTACTTTGACGCGTGCCACCGCGGCCGCGACAACCAGCTGCGGCTGCTGCACTACCCGCCCTTTGCGGCGGAGCTGCTCGAGAGCGGGCAGGCAGACTGCATCGGCGCGCACAGCGACTTTGGCACCATGACGCTGCTGTTCCAGGATGATGTCGGCGGTCTCGAAATCGAGGACCAGGAAGGGGGCGAGGGCGAGGGCGAGGGCAGTGGGCGCTTTCGGCCGGTGCCGTGCGTGCCGGGCACGATTGTGGTAAATATTGGCGACATGCTGATGCGTTGGACAAATGATGAGTTGCGGTCGACGATTCATCGGGTGAGGACGCCGGCTGAGGTGCATGTCGATCCGGGCACGGGCGCGCGCATGACAAGGAGAAGGTACTCGATGCCCTTTTTCATTTGCGCGGATCCGTCGACAGTGGTGGATTGCGTGCCGACGTGCCATGGACGGGATCGGCCGAAGCGGTATGAGCCGGTAACGGCGGAGGAGTATTTTACGATGAGGATGAATGCGCTGTATTGAAGAATGTACAAAATTCGAGTAAGACGCTGCTTCTTCTGTTATACCTTGTGGTTGAATGCACCGGACTGAAGAATGTCCAAAATTTAAAAGTGAGACGCTTCTTCTTACACAAGAGCAAGCATGAGTTCGTTGAATATTTACTAATTAGCTGCAAAACATGACGAATCTCATCGTCGCATTACACCATGACCCCTAATTCTGCTCGGCCTCGACAGCATCCGCCATGTCCGCCAACGTATCAAACTTCCAATCATAAATCTCGGGCTGTCTATTTCCCATGATGGCGCCTGGCCTCACGATCCAGCAGCTTCTGATGCCAGCCTCTTTCGCGGGATGATGGTCGTGAAACTGGCTCTGCGCCGTCTGCAGGATCCTGTCCTTGCCCACCCCCCGCTTCTCGTGCACCTTGTACACCATAAAATCAAAATTCTCAGCCGCCGGCTTGAAGCTGCCCACGTCCTCGGCCGTGACGACGAGATCAAACGGCACGCCCTGCAGCGGTCCGGCATTCGTCGCCGCAAACGCCTCGCGGTCCGTGTTGGACAGCACGACGAGCTTGTACCGCCGCGCAAGCCGGCGCAGCGCCGCCACGCTGTCGGGAAACGCGGGCCACGCCCCGATGGAGGCGCCAAACGCGGCGCTCTCCTCGGCGGTCGGCCGACGAGGCAGGTCGAAGCGCGCGGCGAGACGTGGGTGGATGGCGGCGAGGACGTCGCGGTAGCGCATGGACGGGGTGAGGCTCTGCTGCTGCGCTTCGAGCTCGTGCACGGCGTGGAGGAGCTCGGCGCGGGGAGGCAAGGGTTTGTGGGCTTGCGCGAAGAGAGGCTGCAGGGCAGTGGTGATGCCGGTTTCCCAGTCTATGAGGGTGCCGTAGACGTCAAAGCAGAGCACGTCAAAGTCGCCAAGGTGAGCCATTGTAGGGATGCGGTAGTGAGTAGAGGTTCTGTGGATTTGTACCGAGTTGTTGGAGACGAGTCGCATTTATTTATATCTCTTTGGTTACTGAGACGCCCTACGAGTCGTCAATGTGTGGGTCGCTGCATGTAAATGCGCCCTATGATCCAGTTGGAAGAAACAAGCAAAAGAACCTATTCGCATGTCTACCGAAAGGCAGCGATGACGAAATCATCGTTGGCTTGCAAGCAGATTGTTTTATGAGTGGTGGGAAATTTGATAACGCTGGGCAGGGAGCTCACGCAGTAACATTATCTAGGGATTTGCCAACGTAAACCGCGCCGTCTTGGTACAACCGATATGGGCTGGAAAGAAACGCCCAACTGCAGCTTACCAATGATGAATTTTTCTCTTGGGAGCTCATTTAATTCTCAAGTTTCCAGCTCGCATCAGGTTTCTTTCAAATTTGTGAATAGCACTGACAAGAAGGCGACAACCTCGTCCGTAACCGCTTATAGCCGGTAACCCTGCCACCCTACACTTTTACCCCGCAGATTCCATCGTCCCGGAAAGCTCTGCCAAGGATACGCCCGTGTCATTAGCGCGCTCGACCTTGCCCTGGCGTCCGCAGGCCGTCTCAGCGGGCCTTTTTTGGCATGATGGGCTAATTTAAGTACGCTGAGACGAAAGCTTGACAGCGTCGGGAAAAAACGAAAAAAAAAAAAAAAAACATGCGCATGTTGTGGTTAATAAGCCAAATTCTTATTCCGCGAGGCACGTAGGGTGCGTTCGTGCTGTCGCGGTGCTCAATTCTGCAAATACCTAGACTCGATGAAGAAAGTATAAAATAGGGCACGGAATCTTGGGACAGGTGCTCATTTTTTCAAGGAGCGTTGCGGGTTCAAATAGTGTATTAAGAATTAAGCATACGGCGTCGAGCTCGCGCCGTAGTGGCATAAATAATCGTGGAGATGCACGGAAGCAGACAAGATTGCCCGCGACCAGCGCCTCTGCATCTTACCACGCAAATTATTGACACGAACGAGACATGTTGACTATTCTAGCCCAGCTCTATCCTGCCCCAACTAGTAGTAGACGGGGTGGTTAGGGTCCGTGAGATCAAAGATGACGGCGCTATGAGGACGCTGCTCACTTAATTAGCATAATTCCAACAAATGTGCTCATGTATACTTACAGCACCGCCGCGAGTACGGGTAAATATGGTCTCAAAGTCAATAGTACGGTTGAAGCTGAGCGCACCGTCGTCGAGAATGTCGATCCAGTGAACCTTGTAGTCACCAGGCGTGTTGAGAACAGAAATCTAGATGCTGCGTCAGCTGCTTGTCCGCAAAAGCAAGTCATGCGCCGCTTACATCGCCAGCCTGCACAAAGTAGCCGCAGACGAGTAGGTTCTTCTTGTCAGGCGAAATCTTGACGTAGTGTGGGCCGATGATGGGCTGCTGCTCGTTGGGGTCGTCGAGGCGCTTGACGTTGCTGAGGTCCGAGATGTCCAGGGCGGCGACGTGGTTGCCGAGCGTAAAGGTAAAGTAGGCGAGCTTCCCGTCGTCGGAAATGTCAGAGTAAATGGCGACCGACTCCTTGGCCTTGGTGCCGAAATCGTAAAGGAGCTCGGCTACACCCTGCTTGCCCTTGGCGTCCTTGCGGAAGGGGTAGATGATCCAGACCTGGCCATTCTTGACAGCGCTATGAGATGTTAGTATTGTTTAATCTGAGACAAAGGAGGAATTGACTTGCGTGGCGAGCGCAGCGCTTTCAGGGTTGCCAGGAATGAACTTGACGTCTTGGATACCTTGGCCCTGGTCCATGTTAGTGAACGTGCAGAAAGATGAGAGCCAGGAAAAACCCACATCAGGGATGGTAATGGTGGAGATAATCTTGCGGTCGTCCAGAGTCCACAGACGCAAAGTGTTGGCCTTTTGGATGCCCAGAGCAGAGACGGGCTTGAGAATGCTAAGCGGGACGACAAAGTCAGAGGTAAGGATGAGATTCTTCTCAAAGTCAACACTCAGACCGTGAGGGCTAAACTGCTGTCCGAGAATATTAAGCTATCAATTGTTAGAAATCAGGAACGAGCATCAGTTTTGCCTGTTGGTGCCTTACCGTGCCGTCGACGTCCTCGGGCCACTCGTGAATAATGTTGCCATGGGCGTCGGTCTCGACTAGACGGCCGGGGGAGGTTCCAAGGGCACTTCCCATATAAGTAATGAAGAAACCACTACAACATGTTAGAAAAGGGCAAATGCATTCTCGATAGTAGAAAGTCGTACCCCTCAGGCTTGGCTCGGATCTCGTCAGTGATGGAGCTGAGCAGGGCTCTGTTGCTGTGCGAGAACTGGGGGTGGTAAGGGTCACTCGAGTCCCAGTAGAAGCCCGTGTCCTGAGTTTTGAGAAGTGACAGGAGACCACCGCCAACCAGGGTCTTGCCATCCAGGGAGACACCTAGATGGTGAGGCGAGTTGCCGCTGGTGGGCACATCTGCAATATGGATGAATTCTCCAAACGTATCCTACAAGTCAATTAGCATCAACACAACCAAGAGAACATACATGTACTTACGTCATCAAGACTGACGGCGGCAAGGAAATCCTTGTGATGGTTGTCACCGGCACCGGTCCAGATGTAGCCAATCTTTTTGGGCTGCAGGTTCTTGGTCTCAAAGGGGAGGCTATCCAGCGGGGGCGTGGGCAGCTGCAGAATCGGCAGGGGCGGCGCCGCATCTACCAGAGGCTCAGTCACACCGGGAATAGAAGGAATGAGAGGCGGTAGGCTAATTCCCAGCGGCGAACGCTTGCTGACAGGGGCTGCTGCCGGGGAGGCGGCTGCCTTGGCCACCAGCTGGCTGGCTAGGACGAGGGCAACACTGGACAAGATCATGGGGGGCTGAGATTGAGCAGATTAGAGAAGAATGAAGCGGCTGCCTGTAATCAACTATGAGCAGAATATGAGAAGATTTGTTGTATATTTATATCCATTGCTTGTCCAGTCCAGGGCTCCCGACTTTGTCCTCTAGATTTGCTTCGGCTCCTCGCTTATACGACAATGGCATCCAACAAGGTGATGCCATCACACCAAATGGCCCAAACAAGAAAGGCATGAAGCTGCATGTCTTGTAATTCTGGCCCTTTTGCGCGTAGCGTAGATGGCGACGAAAGCCACAAAGATGGCGGTCGACGAACAAAACAGAGAACAATCCGTTGGGCGCGAGGTTCCAGCAGGAAGGTTCTAGTAGCCGACCTAAGGATCGACAATCAGCTAGAGAATGGCGAAGTGAGACTGTTATTATGATGTGTAGATTAAAAGCAGTCTAGATGGTGTTTGCCGAGATGATGTACTGGCTCCCGCTTGCTTGGCAGGTTGAGGAGGAGAGCGACGCGCTTCGTTTTTCAACACTGGGCTATTTTCTATCACAGGTCTCATACTCTACAACCAGAATCTCCGTGTCAGACATATTATGCAAACAGATATATCAAATCGGTTATTATATCTTTGATCTCGGCCGAGGCGCAAGGTGGCGGATTCCCGTCCCATCCCTCGAGCAGGCCATCCTGCAGGACTTGCTTGGCAACCTCAGACCGATCCTTTGCCCCAGGCCGTCGAGCATAACATAAAGCATAATTTAAACGACCCCAGAAACAGAAGCTAAAATGGAGTAACAGCAAGCCACAATTCCCCAGTCGGCAGTTCACTTGTCATCGAGGAGGCTGCCTCTACCGTCCGAGCGCAGGCGATATTCACCACCAACACAATTGGCGATCCGCATGGCGTGATTGAACCAGATCCTGCCGCGGGAGGGCTTTAACGCAACGGGTAGCCCTGTCGTGCGGGATAATTGACAACTAGTTACGGCATCCACAAAGGCTGAATCGATCGACGAATGACATTCTCGCAATTTAAGAAGAATCGAAAGTTTCTCCTAGACATGTTCATTTCGCGGAACTAGGCGACCCGACAAGTAGCGCGCAACATCTCATTCCGTAACTATATGTCGCCATATCCTCGCGTGCAAGACCGCAGTGAGCGACAAAGAAAAAAGAAAGAACGGGATGACAAAGACGCGCATAGACAATGTAATTACGATTTTGTCTACCACGGGAGGGATCCTCAAAGCAGGCCAAGCTTAAAGCAGCTAGCAGTGTGGTGCGTGTGTTGATTGTCAAACCCGGCACGGTTCACGTGTATGTGTGCAAGAGGAACTTGTTAAAAGCCAGCCCCTTTCCTGCAGCTTGAATTTCTTGTTTGATATCATGAATGGAAGTTTTGAAATCGTATCCTTGACACTGATACCATGCGTGTAGCTTCCGTTCTTTTCGGCCTTGCGGCCTTGGCTCTCGCCGCTCCCTCTCTGACGCCTCGCGAGGGCGGAGACCAGTTTGCTCAAGGCCAACCCATCAGCAAAGACGGCAAAGGCGGTCGCATCCTAGGTAACTACTCCCATACCACATTTTCTGAAAATTTTCCTTTCACAGAGATGAACGGAAAGCAAAGGAGAAGATGCGCTGACATGAAGAGACAGGCGGCACCAACAAAGAGCTCGACCTGCAGAACCCCGACAACCTGGGGCAGCAGAGCACTGACGCCGGCGTGGTGCCCAATTTGAAATGGAGCTTCTCAGACTCAAAGACGCGTATTGTCAAGGGCGGCTGGGTGCGGGAGCAGGTCGTCACTGACTTGCCCTCGAGCCACGACATTGCTGGTGCGCAGCAACACTTGAAGAAGGGCGCTATCCGCGAGCTTCACTGGCATAAATCGGTAAGTCAATTGAGTAGCATTCTGGGGTCACATTAAGTTTAAAACTTACACGAAGAACTACAGGCTGAATGGGGCATCATCTACAATGGTAGAATTACCGTCTCTGCTGTCGATGAGAATGGAGTCTACCAAGCCACCGAAATTGGCTATGGTGATGTCTGGTACTTTCCGCCAGGCGTTGCCCACACCGTTCAGGGTCTGGACGATGAGAACGAGTTTCTTCTCATCTTTGATGAGACTGATTTCGACAAGATTGGGTACGACAACACTAGAACATTTTTCCCTTCCACCCCAGCTACATATACCCACTGACAGCCGACCCAAGAACCACCTTCAATCTCGATGACTGGGTGGCGCACACGCCTAAGCACATTCTCGCCAAAAACTTTGGCGTGCCCGAGTCGATCTTCAAGGACGTGCCTGCAGGAAGCCCGTACATTGTCAACGGGACCGTCGCGACCAAAAACGTGACGGGCGCCGTGACGCCCGAGGCAAAGGGTGACGCTTCCTTTGTGTACCGCACTCTGCAGCACCCGCCCGAGAAGATTGGCGGAACTGGCGGCACCTTTTACAAGATTGACTCGACCAACTTTCCCATTGCCAAGAAGATTGCCGCCACCTTTGTCACGCTCAAGCCCGGCGGGCTTCGCGAGCTACACTGGCATCCTAATGTACGTCTTCCCATTTGCCCCAACTCACAACGCGGGTTGGAAAAGAACCTCCTGACAATAAGTAGGCAGAAGAGTGGCTGTACTTTCACAAGGGCCATGCTACGGCCACTGCTTTTATCGGCAGCGGTGCGGCTCGCACTTTTGACTTTTCCGCTGGCGACACGGCTGTCTTCCCCACCAACTCTGGGTACGTCTTGGAGTTTTCTCTCCAATAATGCAACCAACGCTGACCACTTTGCAGACACTACATTGAAAATACGTCCAAGGACGAAGATCTCGTCTGGATCGAAATCTACAAGTCGGATCACGTGGCAGACATTTCGCTCTCGCAGTGGCTGGCCCTCACGCCGCCCGAGATTGCCGCGCAGACGCTCAAGGTCTCTGTGGACTTTATCGAGCAGATCAAGAGAGAGAAGCAGGTCCTGATTGAGTGAGACGGGTAGGTGTCCAAGGCTTCTGGTGCGGCGTGGGCGGGCTCTGGGCGAATGTGATGTACACTGGAAGGCGGCATTGTGCGTTTTACTTCACACTTCTTCGACGCGAAAGCAACTCAGCTCTCGACGGCGCAATTTTTGACAGCTGGAATAATGCTAGAGTAACATACTGTTTAATGAATACATCAATCTGACATGATATCTGAAAATCGATCGGTTGAAAAGCCAAATGCGAGGGTATATGCTTCAGTGGGTGTCAAGGTAAAGTTCATGGCGGAATCTTTAGTTCTGGACCGTCGTTGGCGGCTGCGCAGACGCCTGCTGGGGCTGGGGCTGTATCTCGTAGCTCTGCTGCTGTGAAGTATCTGCATGCTGAGGCACCGATTGCTGTATGTTTTGGCCAAGAGGCACTTGCTGCTGCTGCTGAGAGTTTTCCATCGGCCGTTGATGGGCATATTGAGAGTGTTCAACTCGAGTAGGGCCAAAAACTTCGATAGCTCCTTCGTTTTTTCGCATTGCAACCTTGTTCTTGCACTCTGTGCAGTGCCAGACGGTATCTTCGAACCAATGGAGCATGCAGGGGAGACATGCCAAGCATACGCAGACGAGGCAAAGGACGGCACCGACGATGCTAATACGGTGTCAGTTTGCATCGTTTGTCGCCATGTCGATGTAAAGACTCACATTTGCATGCTTTCGCCTTCTTGACGCACAGTAGTCTTGGTGCACCTGTGGCAGAACGGGCAGACGATCCATTGTGGCATGTTGCTGAGCTGGTTCAAGGGCGTAACCCTCCAGACAGCCTGCCCGGGTGTTACACCCGCAGGTGGCTGGACGATTGCAGCGGTTTTGGCCTGCTCATAGCTTGGAAGATGGTGTTCAACCTCGGTGCCCTGACCAGGGCTATGGTTGTGCGTAGGCTGTGGTTCGCACGGGATGGCCTGATGCTGGTTGGTTTGCTGCGGCTGCGACTGTTGAGGCTCGTCTGTGAACAGCTGTGGCTGCTGTTGCTGCTGCTGGAGCTCGTGCGACTGTTGTTTGCTCATGTCGATATTGAACTGTTTCTGTGATTCGCGGTGACAGTGGCCATTGCAGACAGCCCTGGGAGACATGGACGTGTCGCTACATATATACGTGGCCTCCGCACAAGCACCGAGCAGTCAGCTTGCCAAATCTTGTGCGCCGTGCATCTGCAAAGCTGGGCGAGTTGCATATTGTCCCGTCTCATCTGCGTCCCAGGCCGGGCGATGATGATGTCACGGTTGCGCAGCTATACAAGCAATTGAAGACTATGGCTGTTTCTGGGTTCGAGGCGATTGCCGGTCCGCATATTTTCAGGGATAAAGCAAGGCGTCTCGAGCTACCCACAGAGCGTCGCGTGAACGAGCAAACGAGGTGATCCTCCGCTGCATGGGATGAAAAAAGGCTAGATTGTCAGTGACAGCACAGTGGCGCCAAGTAGCGCAGTGGCTTGGGCTTTTAGTGGCTTTCTGCTGGGCCTCCAGGGCTACTTCGCCTATAATTAGTAGGCAGTCCATCCGGGATTTCAACGGGCTTTTTCACACGCTTCAGCGGATTGTCTCCCAAGGATCCGCCCTGTTTGCCTGAGACATAGGCGCAAGGCTGACAAGCTAAGTACAGGGCTCATAAAATATTATCAGGTAATATTGCTGACGATTAAACAATGCCATAGGGAGCATTTGAAATTTTCTTGTTAGGCGAACACCTCTCTCTCCGCTCTCCACTCATATTGGCACGTGAAAGGGCGCCTCCGAGCCAATTGATCGAGAGACATCGACATAAAGCAGAGAGCAGCAGAAACATGCCCGGTCAGGCCAAATGCAGCTTGTGCGACCTTGAGACACCACGCAGAACACGAAATGACATGTCGGGCCGGGATATGGTGTACGCACCCTCTCCGAGGTGCAGGCGAAGACGGATTGGCATGAGTAGAAGACATTGAGCTCACTTCGTTCCTCGAAGCACAACGCGTTGGACGTACAACCTTGCCCAATTATAGTGAGAAACTCTCTATTCAATATCCAAGAAGTTTCTATATCTAGGACACTGTTCCATCCAAGTTGATTGACAAACAGCTCAGGCTTGAACCTGAGAATCCAAAGAAAGGATATCGAACTTGCGCACACTCTTATAAGTGAAAATAGTCCACACTCTTATAAGTGAAAATATTCGTGCATCGCACTAAGCAGAGTAATAAAAACCAAGGACCAAAGAGGCCGTTCGTATCGGTCAAGAAGCCTGGGCTGGCCCCTTGGTGTACTTGTCTTTGTCGCTTCCCTCGTTGCACTCTTCAGAACCACCCTCGGAGAAGCAGAATTGCGCAGTCTCCTTCTCGCCCTTGGCACCTGTGGTCTTCCAATCGTTGACGGTCATATTGCCGGCCCATACGAGCTCGACGGTCCCCCGGTGGCCGTCATCAACCTTGGGAAAGAAAGGCATCTGGAAAATCCAAGGGTTGCCTTTGTTCTTGTTCGAGTGTTGCAGATACTTGTTGACCGATGCGAACTTGTCGACTTCAACTTGCTTGTTCTTGCCAACACACTGTCCTCTCAACTTTAGGCCTAATATAGTATTTGCGTCAGAAAATAGAATTTGAGACTCATGGCTCGCCGGAAAAAAAAAAGGAAAGAGGTTGTCGTACCTTGAAACTCCCATCTGTCACCACTAATACCTAAGCCTGCGCTCCAGTCGTAGAGGCCAACGTAGCGGATGTCTTTCAAGGCGACATAAGATGAACCAAAGAATTTCTTCACATCGACAGGCTTCCACACATACAGTCCCGCTGACGGCGCGTCGGCGATTTGAAGACGCTGATGTTGCCCGTTCTTATTTTTCTCATCTTTCTCTGAAGCAAAGGCTACCGAGATGGAATCGTAGGTGCCAGCCCAGTTTCTGTCGGCCAGCTGGAAACCGATTTCCAATTTGTTCACCTGGCTGCATGAGGGCAGGCTCTGATTTGGTGTCTTTTTGGCCATTTCGCGATCGCGATGGCAGTCTTCTTTAATCATTGTTAGCCTAGCCACACAAGCGTGTTATTTAATAACGATAATTACCTTCCTGGTTGGAAGCTCTTAGAATCAACTCTGAGAGCGACCTCCCAAACTTGTTGTTAGAAAGTGCCGCCAGAGCTGCAATAGCGACAGCACATCTAACATTGCCGAATTGACCCTGCCTCCAATTTTCAAGAATTCCCTCGTCAACGTCCATTGGTACTTCCGAGTTATCAGAGTCAACATCCATTGGCTCCGAAATATCCTGTGGCGAAGTAGGAGGACGTTCAAGCCATGGCGCGTCATCCTGAGCTTCGGGATGAGCTCGCTCTTCGTCGACATCCATTTGCTCCATGGCCGGCCTCTGCGTGGTAATAAAGTCTCCTGTCGAGGCATTTGGATCTATGGGGAAGTAGGCAGCGATCCTAGTGTTGCGCATAGTATAAAAAGACAAAACAGTAAATACACGAAAAGAATGGCCAAACAAGTCTATATCCAGGACGCAGGGCATCATGACGCCTTGTCTAGCGGAAAGGTATAGGAGGAGGCTCCCCCGAGATCATTTCCCCGCATCCACTAAGCCATGTATATCACTCCGGTCTAACAAGTTCTCTGGCCCCTAGTGCTTCAATGTGCTCCGTAATAATTCGATTGACCTGCTCGGCGCACTCAATGTGTGTCCAGTGGCCACTCTCCAGCTCCTTTAGTGTCAGGTTCGGCACCCACTCCGCCAGCATGCCCATCTGCGGTGGCATCGACTGCGCATCTGTCACAATGATACTCGGCTGCTTCAGACTCGTCTCGGCGATACTTTTCTCCTCTTCCAAGGAGGCATTGGTCACGAGCATGCGGTACCAACGCGTCGCGCCCTTGTAGCCGTCCTTGGCCCCAAAAACCTCCAAGTGCCTATCCTGCATGGCGGATGTGTACCACTCTCCCACAGGAATTTGCTTATCCTCAGTGACGAATTGCTTCATGGCGCCCAAAGGGTGCAGCCAAGTTCTCCAGGCGCTGTTGTCCGCCGCAAAGAGCAAGCTCATGGCCGACCGAGCGTGCTCCTCCAAAACCCCATGGGGGTCCTCCTTGCCGCCGAGCCACGACAGGTACCCAAACATGACAAATCCAGTCATCTTCTTTGTCATTTGATGAATGGCCTCGACGTCAAATTTTTGCGCAGGCTTGCCCGACCCAACAGCTAGGAACACCAAGGCCTGGAAGCGCGCAGGATGGTATGCGGCCAGGCGACCGAGGAAGTTGGCGCCGAAATCGTGCCCGACGCCCACGACGAACTCGACCTTTAAGTGATCCAGCAGCTGCGCAATATCGTCGCTCATGCCCTTGAACGTGTAACTCGTGAGGGCGTCCGGCTTGCTCGTGTCTCCGTAGCCCAGCAGGTCCGGCGCTATGACGCCATAACCCAGCGGCGCAAAGTGTGCAATCTGTCGCTCCCAGTCATCGGCCTGCGAGGGAAAGCCGTGCAGGAAGAGCAGCGTCGTCTTGCTGTCTCTGGCAGGTACGTAGATGAAGGAGTACCTGTATCCACGAGGGGTAATAAATGTGCGACGCTCGGAAATTAACATTCTCCTGTTCGCAGTTGTTAATGTTTTTGGCAGGTTTCGGACACGATTACTTGTTAGTGCGGTGTAAGAGGAATGGCGCAGTAGCCTCCGTCAATAACTAACGGAAGCCAGGCCGCTAAAGAAGGAAGCCAATGTGCCCATGACGCCTCGTACGTAAAACAAACTAAAAAAGAAATCTCATTTTGCTACTTTGGTAATAAGATCCAACTTGGTAAGCAAGTATGATATTGTCTCGTGATACATGGATTCACTCGACTCGAGAGCTGACCCGTGTCGACTCACTGTCTGCTCCGGGTAGATGTGGAATAAAAGTACTCGGTAGGAGTCAGCTGTAAGAAATCGACAATCCTCCCTCTGTAAAGTCGACAATCTTCTTCAGGGCCACAAGATCGCCGTCTATGGTGCCAACGAGTTCCTGCGGGACCCAGTCCCCCGAACCTCCGCCTCCGAGACCAACGAGCCAAGCATTGTTGCTCGCATCAATAATGACATTGTTTGGGCTGGCGCCACCCCAAACGAGTCTGTTCTGGTGCAAGTTGTGCACGATTCGCATGACTTGCTCCGACCATCGGCGCCTGAAACGCCCTTGTGCACCAGACTCGACTGCACGGGTCAGAGATGTGGTTCGGAAGTCAATGTATGTAAGCAGCAGGCCAAACACTGATCTCAGATTATTGCCGTTGCAGACTAGCCCGAGAAGGCGAGCCACGCGAACTGAGCTCGGGAGCTGCGAGGCACGTAGCCTATCGTATGATGCAAGCTCCCGCTCCAGGATGGCCTCATCTCCACGCCGCATGAGCTTGAAGAAAGCGGGCATCCCGTCGGGCAGAATGACTTTGCGCGGAACAGCAGATTCACCGGTTCCCCTTTCAAGTCGAATATCAAATGGAAGGTAGCATGGCCATGCATTACATGATTCGGGCAGGAAAGCACCAAACATGAATCGGGTCTCTGAACTCTCCATCTTGGGGACTAGTACCAACTCTCCCGACTCTCCGCCTAGCGTATACTCCAGTACTGGAGCGTACAGGAAATCGTGTAAATTTGGTGCTCTTCTTCTCGGTTCGAGTGTCAGTCTCGCATCTTCGCATAGCAGGGGTATCAGAGGTTCCAGCGCCCATTCGTAGAAGTCGTCGACTGTATGGCCATCGACTTCAATATTTTCGGCCACGTCGAGGAAAAAGCGAAAGCTTTCTAGCAACTCTTCTGATTTGGCCAAGGAAGCATCTGTTGCATGAATGACATAGCGCAACCGGTTGCTCATGACCACAAACTCGGCGCTCAAGTGCGGCTTCGAAAACGTGAACCCAATCACACTCCATCGTGGCGGGGTCAAAATGATTTCACCCGGAATATTGCTCATGATTCTGCTGTGAATCTAGAATTTTTGATTCCAATTTACAAGTACAGCTAACCTATGCAGCGGCGCTCGCTTTTGTTTTTAAAACCGCCGCGCTGTTGTGCAACACCTCATCACTCCTCTCACTGACACGGACATTTCAGCCCAAGTGCAACGCACCCACCATCCGCCTTAGTTGTGCAAAATACATTGTGCAACATTGCAAATATTGATGACCTTGGAATACAGTGTATGTCGTATACTAGGTCTTTGTCGACAACTGACCCCGCCTACGCCATTGGAGAAGTTAGGGGCGACTTCTGATAGGTCCGGTCTCGCTTGTGTACCTTTGATAGTAGTCCAGAGTGAGGCTTTTCGAATACTGTGGATTAAATAGCATTTCTGTCGGCCCTGTGTCTTAGTCCGTACTGCACTCATTAGTAAATAGATATCTATGGATCTAGACAGTCACAGGAGGGACTAATACATTGTGCTTTGACGTGTTAACTTTTTTTCGGTACATAATTATAACATTTGTCTGGATCCAAAACAAGGCTCTAAATCTCAACCCACAGAGTCATCATGCCTAGTACAAATCCTTGTAATCAGCCTTGATGGCGTCGGCACCCTTCTCAGCTATCATGTAGACAGAGTTCTGGATGCGGCAATCAGGAATGACAGGAATGACGGAGGCATCGATTACACGAAGACCCCGAACACCGAAAACACGAAGCTGAGGGTCAACTGCACCCTGTTCAATCTTCTTACCAATGCGGGCCGTACCGCACGGGTGAAATGATGTCTGGCAGCGGTCCAAAACAGTGCGCTTCATTGCCTCATCATCGTCGAGCGGCATGTCCCATGGGTACTCGTCCTCGACAATGTCCTTGAAACCAGGGCCGTTCTTGAGAACATCGTACGAGAAACGGATACCCTCACGGACAGCAATAATATCAAGGTCGTCGTTGAAGTAGTTGAGGTTGATGTTGGCTTGCTGTAGCGGGTCGGCGCTGTTTAGAGTGACGGTGCCGCCCTCGGAAACGGGACGGACCAGATCAACCATGACAGTCATGTAGCTGCCGCGGTTGGGATGGGGAAAATGCCACTGGAATGCGCTGCCAAAGAGGGGAATGAAGTCGAGCTCAAAGTGAGGCTGGCCGTAGGGGCAGAACGGGTCCTTGTTGCCGTTGGCAGCCTTGCGTTGGCGGTACTCGGGCGAGTTTTCCAGATACTTGTCGATGCGGGGGAACCCAATCATCTCGAGGAAGGGAGAGCCCATGGCACCAGCATGGCTCTGTTTGTAGGCTGACAAGACCTTGTCTTGCTCGGGACCCTTGCGGAGGACATGGCTGTCCATGGAGTACTGATCCTTGACTCGCAGCACAAACGGAACACCAGGGTGGTCGAGAAGATGCTGGCCAACGTGCTGGGAATTCACAATAACGGGAATATTGTGCTTGGCAAGCTCTTCTTTGGGTCCAATGCCGCTGAGCATGAGCAGCTTGGGCGACTCAAAAACACCCTCAGACACAATGACTTCGCGCTCAGCATAAAAGTTTAGCTCGCCTCCTGAGGGAGCAATCACAGTGACACCCTTGACAGTGCCGTCGGCCTCGTCAATAATGAGCTTCTTGGAGTGCGTCTCGGCAAGGACCGTAATGTTGGACTTGCCCTCGAGCGCGAGGAAGCTGCCCGAGCGACGACCCTGGTAGATGGTGTTGACGCTGTGGACAAGGCCGCGCATCTCGCCATCAAAGATGTTCTCCGACAGCGGCTCGCCAGTAGACTGCCAGGCCTGCGTCAGGAGTTTGCGGAACGATTCCATCTCGGGCATCAGCCTGGCGTGAGAGATGGGGATGGGGCCGCCAGAGCCAATCTTGGAGAGCTCCTTGGCATACAGACCCTCGTCGTCGTGATACGTGACACTTTTGCGGAGGTAGTGCACAAGATGGTCCCACGTCCACTCTTTGCCGCCATATTCCTCCCACATATCAAAAGTGCCCTTGGAGCCAGGAACCCAAGAAAAATAGTTGAGAGACGAACTGCCACCAAGAGCCTTGCCGCGGGTGTTTGGCTTCTCAATGCGTTCATAGTCATCCCGCTTGACCATGGTCGTCTTGTATGCCCAGTCGTACTGGCTGCCGCGAATTTCCATGGCGCGGCCAGGCGTACGAATCTCTTCATTGTCGCGCGACGAGCCGATGCCGGCCTCGACAATGAGGATACGGACTTTGGGGTTCTCGGCCAGGCGAGAGGCAACAATGTTGCCGGCGGTACCGCCACCGACGACGATGAAATCAAAGCGGGAGCCGTCCTTGACTGCCATTCTTTCTGACTTGTATAAGAAAACCTGATTAGATGGATGAATGGAATTGTTGAGTGCTGAGAGTGTATGCTATCTATGGCAACCTAATATTTAGAATTACGTACGGTTTATATACTTGCTTCGTGGCAGGTGCAGCATCACGGCAACCCGGCCGTTTGTCGATAATGCATCATCCACTCGTACCATATGCCTATTGAGGTAATACTACGAATATTTAGGCAAGAGCTCTTGGTGCGGAAATAAATCGGTGACTGTGCCGAGTGATAAGCTGAATGGGGCGGGCCTAAACAAAAGAGGAGCCATCATACAGTAAACTGCCACTAACAGCAAGCCATCGTTACCGCTGGGAGTTACTAGGGGTTTCAAAGTCTTACCGCTGGGAGGTACCAGGGGCTTCAAAGTCTGTTCCTGAATTCGCAAACTTTTCGACCCAACAGGCAGAGGTGGACAAGAGTACAAGCATAATACTTGCCACGCAAGGCTCGGTCCAGACCTGTTAGTTATCCGCTCTCATGGACTGGTGGCGCAGGGCTGGGCACGCGCCAAGACGCCATCTCCCTTAAAAGGACGACTATAATGCACAGCACAGCCTACTAGTAACCGGTTGCGTCGTCAATCAGTCCCTCATAGGAGTAGCGCGTTCATGGTAGTTGTCTTTCCCAACGGGTATCAGCGGCCAAGTCCGGGGCGTCCCAAACTCTAATCCGCAAAGGACCAACTTCCCAAAGGGGTAATAGTAGATCGCGGTTCGACCGGGGTCTAAAGCGCAAGTCAGAGCGGGGCTTTAGGCATCAGCCAACTAAGAATACGAATATAACGCAGGTTTATTGCAGTATTATTGCAGATCCCTTGTTTAATAGCCAGTCGGCGGGCCAGTACGTCAATAGCTGGCTGCAAATGAGCTCATTAACTGGGGGCGTGGCGATCCACTGCTCGAGGCTCTCGCCCAGCATCTCCGCCGGCTCCTTGGCTGCAGGGTTGACTATTGGCTGACCAGATGTCGGTTATCTGGCCGTTGAAGTAAAATTACGTCATTCGGTCGCGAAAAGTTGGTTGACCTCAAACACTGATCCGTAACGCTTCCACACTGTGGCACAAATTCGGCATCTCACAGCTCTATGGATATGCCGGATGCCGGATGCCGGACGTGGCTTCGTTGTCAACAAATATACTTTCTGAAGCCGTTGAAAAGGCATGGGAAACTATGATAGGCTACGACGCTTGCCACAAGTGTTCCGTCTCTTCCGCTCACCTCGGACTGTTTTCCTTGTTCCGATGATCGAGTAAAGGCCTCCTCGTCCCAGGTCACCACTACTAATCGAGATTCAGCTACCGTATTGCTACTACTAAAGAGGATCTGGAGCATTTGCGGACGTTGCAGAAACAAAAAGAAAAAGGTTGGGTTGAAGCTAGTTTCATCTACATTGCCGGCATTGGTAGACCCTTTGCCACTAGACAAGATCAATGCTGCGCCAAAAGATACGCCACTTGAGGATGCTACGGGCTTCATGTTCTCGACTATCTCGGCATTAGCCAACTTAGTACGTTAGTGAAAATACTCACCGGGATATGGCGCCGACACTGGAGCAGCATGATGGTCAATTTCTTGACGAGTCAGCTGCAATAGGAGAGGAGACAAGTGCTGTTCTTCCCACGATAGCCGAGGTCTATCAAAATTTAATCTGCTAAGGGTAGCCTTACAGGTACCGAGGCTACCAATTCGGCTATTTATGATGATCAGAGTGCTATCGAGAAACTAGATCGATGATGCACTGCGGTGGGGAGATATCCCAGCGAAGTAAACTCTTGAATCGTACGTAAACTCCGGAATAAGTCAAGCTTATCAAAACGCTGATGCTCCATCATATCTAGTCGGTAGATACTACCTTGACGGAGTGGCGGTCGCGTAAGATTTTTATCCTTTAGTCAACGGCGACGGAAACGCGCATGGTAGATCCGTGGCAATGTATATCTCGGGTTCCAGCACTAAAAAGCTCTTTCTTATCCACTGTATTACCTCCCACAAAGTTGTAGCCTATTGGAATGATACCAAGTACGAGGTTTATAAGAGATGATGCTGAATAACTCCAACTAGAACTATACCGTATACGTCACCCACAATGTATCGAAGAAGATGCATCGAACAAGAATTGCAGCAAGTACGGCAATTAACATGTATTAGATTATGATATTGTAGTTGGTATATTCATTAATCCCCGTATGTAGACGAAAGTAGTGCATCTGGCGTCCACTCACTGTCATCCCGCCAGCCTTCTGCCGGTATATGCGGCAGAATATGCAACAGGGTTTTCTCGACCCCTCTCCTGGTCTCAGGAGACATGTAGCTTACGACCGTTGCCATATGCAAGGCATAGCTAGTAATATGAGTGCTCGTGTGATCTGAAGCGAAATCATGATAGAGCGTGTTGTAGAGCTCGTCAATTGAGTGTGTCCATTGTGGCTCGCGCTCGAGGAGAAAGGCATCTAGCTCTGCGATGCGAGCCAGCGATAGTGTGGTTTGCGAGTGCTGGCTACCTGATGCGGCTACCGTTTGCGTCAGGATACTCGTGGAGGATTGAATCATCAGGACAATAAACAGAATGCATGCTAGCCGGTTATAGTCGTGCGTGTCAAATTGTTGACTCTCGGTCAGCTCGGAATGGGTGGGGACGGCAGCGTGCAGTGTGGCCACGGCATGCTGCAGCCCCGTGTAATTGGTGATGCCGCTGGTATATAGTTCAAGCCAATGGTTCATTAGCGTGCGTGTGTCCTGGATAAAAGAGATGAGCCAGAGGGACCGGATACGAGGGAGGGCATCCTCGCTGCCGAATAGAGGGTGGAGGCCGGTCGACATGGACGAGTCGGATATCTCCCAGAGCTGATTGGAGCTGTCAAACCAGGATGGCTTTGACATGATGCTAATTCTATGGATATTTCAGCAACTGGTGGGGAAATTACCGCTATTGGGAAAAAAGTCTTACAAGTAAATCGTCAACTCGAGCCTCCAGTTGTTTTGGAGTGCTCTGATGCCCCCACGCTGGTCAATGAGTCGCTGTAGACCAGCTCTGTGAACAAGCCATTCGGCCTCGGTGCCCCAATATCTCTTATATGCCATGATGATTAGTCTGAGTTTGGACTGTAAGTATCTTTGCGGTAAAATTCACCTCATACGCAAGTATTCTTGATATCGCTGCCAGAACGTCGTCGCTCAACGCCATCTTCTCATCCGTCATCCACTCGGACAAGATGCGAATAGCTTCCGCCTTGAAATGAAGCGCTTCCGTTAATCGCATGCGCCCCTGCATACGTGCTAGGTGCGCCGCAGATTGCGCCATGACAGCATTAAAGGCCGCCGCATTGGACAGGTCCAGAGGAAAAAAGACATCCCGCAGCGGGTTAAACTTTGCCTTTAAACTGTCGCCAAAAGTCATGGTCGCGTACATGGTAAGCCCTTTAGGGTATCTCTGTTAGTTGAAGCGATGAAACATCAATTTAAGACGCCAATTAGTTCTCTTACAATGCATAATGAGTTTATGATGCTGCGCGGTAAGCTTGACGGGAAATTGGTCAAAGGGATCCAGGCGACAGTTTCCGAGAGCCATGTTCATCCCCGACAGCACCTGCGTCGGGATCCCCGGCTCCTTGGGCGGTTCCGGCGCCTTTTTCGGGGATCTCGACGAGGCTGATTTCCGGCTGCTGGCACGCGTCGTGGTGCCGCTGCTCGAGGAACTGTGACCTGACCGCAGTGTCAATGGGCGAGGCGCTGCCCCCGGGTTCGCCAACGATGAGGACGAACTGGATGAGCTTCCCACATCGACGCTTTTTGGTCGCCGGCGCTGCTTCCAGTATTCGCGCATGGCATGGCTGCGCGAGTCTTGCCGGCTCTGCTCATTGACAAAGGCAAATTTGGTGGCGTAGCGGTCCTCCTTGTTGCTGGCGGGCGGCTCGTCTGGGTTCTCATCGGGTGACATGGTGAGATGAGATTGAAGATGGATGAACCGAGATTGAAGATAGATGAACCGAGATGGAGGAGAGATGAATCGAGATGGAGGAAAGATGGATTGAGGAACGAGGGGTGTTGCGAGCTTCCAATTGTTCAAGCCCGTGCAAAGAGGCAGGAGTCGAATCGAATAAAGTTTGGGTCAACGTCGAAGATGATGCCAAGCGACACAAGTCGTCTCTACGTCTCTTGCCTTTTCACCTTGTTGATAGATATTACGACAGATCCTTGAGCCAAAAAAGATTCTCCGCTTCGTCTCCGCCTCGGTTTACAGTTTCCGTGACAATCTGCCTGTACCGGCGAGTGGAGTAGGAATATGAAGCATCCCACTAACTAGTAATTTCTAGTGTCTTCAGCTTTCCCCTCACTGCAAAAGGTGTGGAATCGACAGAGGCCCTAATCTATACCTGTAACTAACTTAGTTGTTTGACGTGGCTTTAACCTGTTACGGTCACGTTATATCCGCCATCAACGGTGCTAGAGTCTCGATTCAACCTCGTCAAGATGCTGTTCTAAAAAATACAGCCCACTGCCTACGGGACATTCTTTCAATGAAACGAGGATTAATCTTAGGCTCAGAGTCGACAAGGTTCATCAAGACAAATCATGTTGATGGCAATGGCTGGTCTGCCGCATGTTGCATATATACAGGGAGTGGGCGTATTAATCCACTTGCTGCCCCACGTATCAGTACAGTAGGTACGCCAAAAAAAAAAAAAAAAAAAAAAAAGGCCCTATCCCAGCGGGTTACAACTACACACCCACTGTAGGCACACTGATACGCGATCCCTGCCTGCCATGAGAATTGCATGCAAGCCAGCTCCTGGCTACGTGCGACACTATTGTGAGGGCTGTCAACTTTTTTCAGCGATCCATTTCGAATATTTCGTGGTAAAATGCTTGGAAAATAAACCCTGTTCAGTTGATTAATAACATGAAGATGTAGAAACCTATTTAGCAATATTGTCCCTCCTTGGCAGGCATCTTCAAAAGCTGTGCCGATACCTGGTCAAGCCAATCATCTCCCAAACTTTCAAATGAACCACGACATTTACAAAATATTACTAGCCAGATTTTGGTTAAGCAGTTACTTAACAAGTGCCGCCTTTAGCAGGGCTTTGAGCTCATCGTGAACCTTGCCAAGGTAATCTACAGTCACAAGAGTTAGTCAAAGTGAACAACACGCCATAGCGGCCTCACTTACCTATAACCTTGCGCTTGAGTTCCTCGGGCACATCCTGGAGTGTTGGCACAATATTGTGCAAGAACTGCTCTCGTGCCCCTTTTTCCTGGCAAATGATCTGCCAAAGCTCTCTTGCTTGCTTAAAGTCACGGTCCTCATCAAACTGCGTGGCAAAGGCAGCCACGTTTCCAGACCACACTTCATGCGTGGGCATCTGCACTCGCTTGCTCGTCGACACAGGGCACAGCTGCGAGCCGACATAGTCTGGATCAGCGCCGTAGTTGCCGTTCATGGTGCCCGGTCCATCGCGGACATATGGCGCATACACGCAGTTGACGGGCTTGTTGGGCGGCAGCTGAAAGTAGTTAGGCCCTACGCGGTAGCGATGCGCGTCGGGATAGGAAAACATTCGCGCCTGCAATACCGGGTCGGCAGAGGGTCCGATTCCAGGGACCATGTTGGAGGGGGAGAAGCATGCCTGCTCAATGTCCTGAAAGTAGTTGCTTGGATTTCTGTTGAGAGTGAATTTGCCAATGCGTCGCAGAGGATAGAGCGCATGGGGCCAGGTAAAGGTGTTGTCAAAAATGTCAATCGGCGCCGAGCTGACTTGTTCGGGTCGGATGACCTGAACATAGACTGTCCAGCTGGGAAAGTTGCCAGTTTTGATGGCATGAAAGAGATCCTTGACGTGGTAGTCTGGCTCAGCACCCGCAAGGTAAAGAGCAGTGTCTGCTGCCATGGTCTTGATGCCGTCATCTGGCTTGAAGTGCCATTTCACGTAGACATAACTGCCATCCTACTCACAGGTTATTAGCGCGGTGGGGTGCACATTTGATGTCTTTGTTACTCACTGCTTTGTTAAGAGTATACGTATGAACTCCATAACCGCTGATGTTGCGAAGTGACGCTGGGATACCTCGCTGGCCAAACAGGTGCATCAAGGCGTGGATGCCCTCTGGATTGTTGACGTGAAAGTCCCAAAACATGCCGTTATCCGGGACATTGGTCTGAGGGTGGCGTTTGTGCGAACGATTCATGGACGGAAACTTGATGGGGTCGCGGATGAAGAAGACGGGCAGATCATTAAAGACAAAGTCTTGAATGCCTTCTTCCGTGTAAAATTTGGTCGCCCACCCGCGCACGTCACGCACCGTATCGCTAGACCCCTTTTCGCCACCAACGGTGGACATGCGCGTGAGAATCGGCGTCTTCTTGCCAATGCCAGTGAGGAATTTGGCATCTGTTATGTCAGACACATCGTCCAGCACCTCAAATTCACCAAAAGCGCCCGCGGCCTTGGCATGAACACTTCTGTACCATCGTCTTAGCATCTTGTTTTTGGTAATGCGGCGTAATCATAGTACCTCTCTGGAATACGCTCACGGGCAAAATGAGCAAGAATTTCAATGGTTTGTGTGTCGCTGAGGACGACAAGGCCGCCATTCGTGTTTCCATAGCGGACTTGCTGGACCGAGCCGGGATTGTCGCTAGGTTGGCCGTTTGCCAAGGTGCTGACTGGGGATTTGCTAGACTTTAAACTAGTTATGAATGATTCTAGTGATAGACTAGGACTGTTTCATACCATGATTGATGCTAGGGAGACTGGTTTGCTTGTGAAGGTTCTCTTCTGCGTTGCTTGGCTCCGCAGCAAGGCAAGCTGGGCGCGTGCGCCATCTTAAATACTCGAATCGGTTCTGAATTCCAGGCAATCAAGCAAGCTGCATCCTCTAATGAGAAGGCAATTGCGACATCGGTGAATACAAAATCTCTCATTGGTCGACCGACTTCGATGATGAGTCCATACTACTCCCTCTTTGGGATTTTATGCCACTTCCTGATCGGGAAATACTAGACTAGTGCCAGGACTAAGCTTCAACACAGCTCATGGGGAATAGCTCCGCTCGTGGCGTTTCCTGGCGCTTCCACCTTCCGACCACCTCGCGAGGGCAGTACACAAAATGATAAGAAAACTCAATTGTTGATGGTATCACTGAATGAGGCGAAGAAGTACAGTCTTCAAAGCATAGCCGTCAGTTTGTGACCCCTCACCAAGGGTAGCCTCGGCATTGACAACTCAAGGGTTATGGTCTAGCCCCGATGCGCTCGCCCTGTAGCCAAGCTCTAAGGTCTCATGGATAATGATGTATCCTCTACATTTTCATTATGGTGATATCCCCTGCAACAAGCTACATCTATGAGTCTTGTCTTTCTCTTACTTGGTATTTATCTAAGAATGGATATCGAGGTTTTGCTAGAAGTTGACGTAATATAATAGGGACCAACTATATCTACTTCATCTTCGACTCGGCTAAAGGGTAGGTTATGTAGCTATGTAAAGTAACTCTACTCTTCTTTCGTCTCCTCATTTTATCATGAGGAGACATAGTGGCCTCTACACTTTATATTTAAACCTTTTTTCTTTTCTTAAAAAGCTCTTTTCTAAGTTGCAGCTCCTCGTCTGCAGAGCAATCAGTCAAGCTCCATCTCATTCACATCCATAAAGATACCTGCTCAAAAATCTACGCAGAGCGCCAAAGAGCATCTACCCAGACCCCAAATCCAGAGATAACAACCATAGCGTCTAGTAAAGCGGCCAGAGAGCCAAATCAAAGCACTGCTACAGAGGACTCCGTCAAGGACTTTGCCCAAGCCCGTTTCTCAGCACTGTGTCGATCCAGACCGCTTCCCTCTATCTAGAAATGAAATATTGCACGTCCTCCGCGTTAAGCAAGAGGGGGACCACCACCTGCACATTAGATCATATTGCGCCAGCAAGAAATGGCTTCTGTCCTCACGCATGCACCAACCCGTCGACCTAGACTATGCATCTACGCTCCACCATTAGGATGTTGGCAATGCCTGAACCGTACTGCCGCTGTCTATCTGTTGCGCGACGAATGGTGCCCACGTGCCCGCTCCACTAAGCTGCTTCAAGGGGAAGAAGAGATTTCTTTTATTGCGGCCGCGCTGTTCCAGTATACATATCATCGCTGATTCCATCCTCACAAGAGCGAGGTTGATCTTGGTCAGTTTCTCACAAAGGTCAATATACCATCCGCCGCCACCGACCTCCCCGTGAAGACATGCTCCTTGGCCCTGGTTGAGCGGCTCAAGCGCTCACACACCAACTTTTGTGAGAGGGTTCGCGATATCATAGACAACGAGACATTTTGTGAGCAGGTTCCGGTGTTATTTGGGGGCCATAGATGGCGTCGCCACATGCGGCCGTTTTTTTATATCCAGCCCGTCTTTGAGGCTGTCATTGTGGCTGTCCGGACGGGCGAGTTCGACTTTGCGACAACCGGCATTGCCGATATGCGGACCCTTATCGTCGCCACTGGGAAAGAGGCCAAAAGAGGCCCCATCGATCTGTCGCTCATCGACGCAGCGGATCGGCTCGATTCCGTGTTTGATAAAGGCCGGCTGGTCGCGGTCGAGTCACGACTTGAGGTTATCCTCTCGTTTCTCCTCGACCTCGAGCAGCGCGAGCATGCACTGGGCATGCAACCCGCCCCGGCCAACCTACCAGTCTATGACATGGACGACAGTGTGGCTTGGGCAATGGAGGATCTTGGTTGGGACCCTGCTGAGCCACTCCACGGGCCCAGCTCCGCATGGGTAGACACAGATAATCATTCTACATGGACGGTAAGCCAGAGCAGAAAGTTGAGGGTACTCAGTAACGCGGTGGAGTGCTGGACGTATCAATGCTATCGGTTCCGTCGGCGGGCCGAGGGAGAGAGGACGAGACGGCTCAAGTATCAAGAGCAAGAGACAAGTGAGATGGCATAGACATCGAAGAATGTAAACAACGAGCGATGAGGTAGTCTATTCTGCTTTAAGATAGATTGTTAGATTGGGAGTAAGTAATGGCAGACTAGGATACAAAAACTTTATTATGATTTTATATATGCTATATACTTGGATTTGTCTATCTGGATTCGTCTATCCTTATTGGTGGGGCTATGTGAGAGATAAAATTAAGTATAGTATAGTTATAGCAAATATAAAATCATAATAAAGGCAACTGACTCGACATGGCCATAAAAAAATAAACTACCACGCTATACTCATAGGATGAATATAGTATTATCATATTATCATGGATAGGGTAGTTATAGCCGCGAGCCGCTAGCCGCTAGCCGCTTTATGAGATTAGGGTGTTAAGATATAAGTTGGCTGCGCACCACGTAAATTACCTTCCAACCCTCCTTCCAAACTCACTTTCCGATCCTCCTTTCCAACCAACTCGATACACAACAACCAACGGATTCAAATGGATGAAATGTCGGAGAGGAGCAAAATCCGGCTCAATATCCTTACGCCCAAGGGTTCGGGCCGGACACGAGTTGGGTACGCTGCCCAACGGCTCACCACCGTTGCCGGTCAGATGACCAAGCATCTTCTTTTATACACTTGTCTGCTTCTCTTCCCCTTGACTCTACTCCCGGCCGCATCGGCCCAGCTCAACTTCACGCCGGGACCAAGGGCCATCCCTCCCACCCACAATTGTCTGGGCGAGTTGATGTCATCCGTTACCGATACTACGCCAGACTATTTCGCCAACAGGGGCATCAATCGCGTCCGCCAGCTCCCGTCCGAGTTTGGCGGCGATGAAGGCTTTGCCACCTTTGTGTCTGCTATTCCGGCCGATAAGAAAGTTTTGGTCGACCTGACCGAAGACGACAGGCAGGAGTGTAACCACGTCGAGTCTATTACTGGATACTCGCCATTTTCGACTTGGGGGCAGCGCTCGAGGCTTCGCTACTCTGCTAAACTTTGCAAGGTCCGAACTCGGGCCATGCCTCTTCGCGAATTTTTAGTCGACAAGGACTTGCAAGATGTCGAGTTCCATGCTTCCGGCAGCCCTTGACCGTCTGTTCACCTAGATGTCTCTGCTCATTTGATAGCGCGTAATTCTGGCGCGTTGTGTAAGGGAACAGAAAGCTCAGGTCAGGGTCCTGAACTTTGGTTCCGTACAGTGGAATCACTGTTCACACCGAACAGGCCTAGCGGGTTAGGTAGGTACAATAGGTGGTGCACGGATAGATTACAGGGTCGAGAGCAGGGGATAAACAAGGGGGGATATGCCTAAAAATACAGCAGGGTTGTTAGTATCGTCAGTACCATAGATTTTGCCCAAATGTACAGCGGCAACCGTGTGCTTGCATTACTTTTTCTTCACTCCAAAAAAATTACATATATTCAATCAACTATACGGAGCAAAAAGTTTTCATAATGTACTCTATAGTGCATACGACATGACCGTAATAGCTCAAAATATTTTACATACGATGAAGCAATTCCTTGTAACTTCTTTACCTATGATGACGGCAGACACGTATGTGGGTAGGTGATGACGCCAGTCTTCCTAACCCGCGCTATATGTAGATTTCCTTTCCGAGCAGTCATTCATAACTTCTGTCGGAGCAATCGCCTAAAACATTAAAAAGATAGCTAGCTCTGGTTCCCAAATAAGCTAGATAAATTTGAAGGGGGAGTAGGAAGTTTGCCGTGCCTTGGGTGTACTGGAGTGAGTTTGCGCCACCGGGGTAGAACAAGGGCCGGCATCATTTGCTAGAGACGAATAGCATCACCATAAGGGCGAATATCTATCTAAATGGGCAGAACGGGGCGGATTCGCATGCTGAGGCGGGCGCGTATGCTGGCCGTTCTCACGATATAATGGCATTGGCGAAGGGAAAGAAGAATGCGCTGCTGGTAAGGGTTTGATGCAGTACCCGTATGAGGTTTCTACACCAGAATCTAGATTTACTGGATAATAGTATAGGGATATAACGGGATGTTATGGTGAAGTAGACAGGTGTAGTGGTAATGGGACCGTTGAGTATTGTGGTAGATGGTTGTTTTCAGTCACGGTGTGTGCCAAGGTGATGAGCCTTATTTAGTTCAATCGGTCAAGGTAAGTTGCATTGACTCGTACGAAAACAGCCCCTAAAATACGTTTGTATAACGTCAAAAATGCAGATGCGCAACCGCTCCTAATCTTTTAGCGCCCGCCAGACAGCTAACTACAGGTTCCGAAAGTAGGGTAGGCTACTGAGGTTTGAGTTCAACCTACATGCTAGACCCGTTCCTGGCAGTGGCAAGGTAGAGGTGCTAGTTAGATTCCGTTCATTCAGACAAGTTAAGATCGGCTAGAAATCTCCGGCATAGTTCTGTATCCTCGACGAGTCCTAGTGAGCGATCCAAGAATAATTGATTCTTGTATCTTACGCTTCAGAGAGCTAGAGACTGCTAGAGCGGAACTATCAGTTTCTAAGACATGATCCTAGAGGCAGGTTTCTAACTGGAAGCTTTATCGCCTACAAACGCCACGGCGCTTCGCCAAATACTCTCAAACACTGCTTATACTGCTTACTGTGCACAAAAGCAAGCGGCTAGGAGGGTCTCAAACAAGCAGAAGCTGTGTCCAACACGGTCCACAAACGACGTTTACCTTTATCTTTCTAGCCTCTTCTTCTTCAGGCACGCTGTTGAAGTCAATGCCGGCATAAATCACCTCGTTGCCGGTCATGTATGCCCCCGTCAGTACTGTCGATGCTTCACTACCTCGAAAACCCCTGGTAAAGAACCAGTACCAGATGCAAAACCTTGCCCCGCGCAATCGACATCCACTCGAGCAGTTCTCGGAACCATACCTTGACAACGATGCTATCAACAGCCCGACTAGGCGTCAAGAACAATTCGCAGTCCAAGCACCTGGGCCTGATAAAGCCGTCAAGCTCGTCAAATGGGGTATATCTTGGCAAGTCATAATTCAGATGCTGTCTCTTCTAGCCATGGGGGCGGGCTTTGCCGTCTGACATCACTTTTACTATCAAACACTCCATGGCACAGAAGTTGCACCGATCACGTACAAGTTTACCTCGTCGTAGGACTTGCATCGGCAGGAGTTGAAAATCCGGTTTGTTACAGCGTTTGCGTTTCTCGCAAAAGCATGCCTAGCTAGCGCCATTGCCGTTGCCTACGAGCAGAGTATCTGGACTTGTTGCAGGCAAAAAGCATACTCTATCGCAGGGCTAGATGCTTTGTTTAGCGCCACAACGGATTTGTTTGCGTTGACAAACCCCGAGTCCAGAACTGGAGCTGTTCTCGCGGCACTTGTCTGGTGCGTACATTTCCTTGCCTTTGTTCTCCATGCTATGTATTCTACAGCAATTGCTAGGAGCCTCGGAGGCTACTACCTTTATCTGCTCTGATCACTCCCGGCAACATTGACTGTTGTCCCTATTTGACAGTGCATTGAAAGATCTGGTCAAGTCCCACAATTGAATCTCACATTGGAATATCAAAATCCTTATCTGTGGAATGACATGCCACCCCCTCTACTTACGAGGGTCTCCCTGGGGGCCGCCTCAACCATGAGTATTCTACCCATGCCCGCACAAGCCCCAAACTCGTCGTGAACGGTGGACTTCAACGGACCGTCTCTCTAGCGTGAAGATTCGAATGCACGCACTCTTGAAATTATCGACCGGGTGGTGAATGCCGTTGAGGGCCACGTCGATAAAAATGCCGGCGCGACTTTGATCTACACGGCCTTCAACCAAGCATACGTCATCATGTACAATTCGATAAAAGAAAATGAAACGGACCTTAACGATTTCGCTCGAAGAGGTGTTCTAGGAGGCTACAGCTGCTCTGCCCGCCCCCACCCCCCTAAATGGAATGCCGACTCTCTCGTGATCAGTTTTGACAGGAAACTACACATGCGCTGTACGAAACACATCATACTCCGCTCAATTCAGCTCCTCGGTCGACCAGACTAAGGTTGAGGTTATTACGTACAAGTGGCAGGACGCGTTGATGTCATGGACAAAACGTACTGGGGAATTAAAAAGGCTGTAGCTAAGATCTTGACTAGGACTTGCACTTTCACCGCACACCATTGTGGCGGATACCAGTCGGTCCCGGACATTACCATACAGTCTACGCGGACGTCTATTGGCAGTACTAGCCTCATGGGTGTTGTGAACAGAAAACTGCACATTATACTGCGTGGCACTAAGTCTTTCGCAAATTTAAGCGATGAAGATACTACGATACCGTCGTCATTTTTGAGGGCCAAGCCAATAAATACGCATACAACGCCCGCACTTTATGGACTGCTTACGGGGTTGCTTTAGGAGTAACGATTGGTAGTATCGCTCTGGGCTTCTTCGCTCTCTATTTCAACGGCGTTGGTCATAATATCAGCTTTTCCACTATACTTGCGACGACGAGGAATTCTTCCTCGGACGAGCTTGCTATTAGCTGCTCATTGGGAGCGCTCCCAATGCCGAAAGATGTCCTGGATACGAAAATCATACTTGGTGTTTTAGAGGAGGAGGAACATCACGGGAATGCAGATCATATGAGGCCTGGTAGGGTTGGGTTCGGATTTGAAAGCCAAGTCAGGAAATTAGAAAGAGAGACCGTATGTTATTGACTTTGCTACAATGTGCATGCAGAAAGCAAATCTGTGCGAGTTTGCTGCGGATGCAATGAAGCTAGACGAAGCAAGTAATTAATCAATTATACACGGGAGAGACAAGCTGCGAGAAGGTATTCAGACCTAGAATAATACTTGCTTTGAGATTTTAACGATAAAACTTTTTTAGCCAAAGAGAGGGGATAGCATGATCTAAAGTCTGCTTTATAGCATCGCTGTAGATATATCTAGTTCATAACCTAAGAAGATAGGTACATAGCGCGTATAGCTCATTTGTGGGCAGCCCTAGCTCCTTTATAGACACCTCCTCTCACTCTTGATAGTTACTAAATGGTAATAGGTACCCTAGCTCCTCTCTATAATCAATTTGAAAAGGGAGGTCTACGCTTTAGATGGAAGAAATAGGGAATGAGGAATTCTCATTATATCGGCCTTGGTATTATACGTGTATCCGCAAGTGTATTAGCTAGATTCTACGGGTGGACTTTACTCTCCGTCGGGACAACAATGTGATTGACAGAGGAATGGCCCGTAAATATTGTACCGAGACAAGCAAAACACATCCGACGACAGAGCATCTTCACTTTCTTTTTCTTTTCTACAATCAATACTTTCTATGCCTAGATTCAACTCGCAATTTGCTTCTTCTATAACCATGATGGATCCTAAGAGCAAAAACTTACCCTTGGCAGTATTGTATGCTGGCAATGCCGTAAGCACCACTTGGCCGCTGACTAGACCACGTTTACTAACATTCCCTCCTAGGCGTGGTTCAGCAGGTAATTATTTTCCGCCCGCTTCAAGTCAATATTGATGGATTGTGGATTTCGCCTTGATTAACGCGACTAACGAGCCCAAGTGCATTTTATTATTTCTGCTTCAGACAACACGGAATTATGCGACAGTTTTCAAGACGGAAGTTCTCGACTGATGCCGTCATTCGAGGTGCAGCTGCTGGCGATGCTTGGCATCACGATATTGCCGCATACTTGGGTGGAATGAACACTGCTCTTGCCAGTCTGGCTCTGCTTAGGCTCTACGCAATCGTTTATAAGTCAAAACAGTTTTCTGCGACTTCGAAGGAAGGCGATGACACGGTTGATAGGACGGCTCTACTGGTGCTTGCCATTGGCAACTTCTCTCAAGCATTTTTGAACTTCTGGCACGGATTTTGCACTTCTCGCTGGATCATGGGTAAGGGGTTCGATCCTATTACTGTGCTTGATGCAGTTTTTACCGTCTTGGATTTGCTCGCATTCTCGAGGCGACTTGTTTAAGCCAACTGTAAAGGCCAGTACTGTCCAAGTATAAAGCGCATGAATTTTTAAAAGACCCTGGCCTTATTAATATGATAGTAACTTGCTTTTAGATGGAGAGTATTTTTTTTTTAATATGTTAAAATAAAAAACTTTTATCTAAAACTAAGTTAGTTACTAAAAATCGGTATTATTACGTATTGTTTACTTCTTGATAAATCGCCAATAAGATCTGGATATAACGATAAATGGGTGGGTCGACATGACCTTTCACGCTGACTCGGCCACATGTGCCTCGGCAACAAAGCTGCTACCTATGGCGCGCGCTAGAACGGCTCTGGCTGCCTTGGCTCGCTCAATAGCCCCTCTGGATTACATTGCCGGGTCATCATTCCATAATCTGTCGCAGCTCCTGATATACAACAGCGCGTCGAATACAATACCGAGTCTGCCATCAAACTAGCCAAGTGACATCGCGACTGTCTGCTCACAATAACAATGCCGGCGCAGTCGACGCTGCCCAAGCGTCCAGCGTCAGCGGTTGGCCAGATCCTCGCTATGCCACCGCAGTGGCTCTCGTCCTACGAAGAATTCATCACCAAAAACGCCAGCCAAGTTTCGCAAATTGAAAGCGCTCTACGTAGTTTGACATATATCATACCTGGTTCGTCCTCCTACCTTCATCTCACATTTCTGCACCCACCTCTGACAGTTTCCGCCCAGGCCGCTTCCGCGATGCCGAGATTGCCTCCGAATCGATCCATTCTGGCGTGCAGCTTCTGAGCCTATACCACGACAACATTCTTGGAAAAGCCGTGTCAAAACTGCCTGTTCCGCCGATCCGCACTGCACATGCCCGGTACACGCGATTCTGGGCTGGAAAGAGCGCCCTTTACCGGCGCGTGGCCATGCTCCTGCAAATGGTCATCTACACCGAGCTCCTGTGGGAAATGTCGGCCAAGCGTCGCGGCGGTGAAAAGTCCCGGTGGCGCGTCGTGCTGTTGCTCGAGGGCATCAAAGCCTTCTGCCGGCTGCTGTTACTTCGCATCACCCGCACGCGCCAAATCGTCACGCCGCCGCTACCGGAGCGCGAACCCATCCCAGACGAAATCGACGAGGAACAGAGCAAGCAGCAGGACCTAGCACCAGGAAGCGAGAGCGAATTTGCGCTGGAAGACGGCGGCAGTATCCATGGCAACATGATGACGTCGCAGGACACACAGAACACGACGAATGCACCAGTCGGGCGCGAATGGACCATGCCTCGAACAGGCATGAGCCTGCCGTCTCTGCCAGAATCTGGCGATATCAGCTCATATCTCCTCTCGCGGGTGCTCACCGCTGATGACATTCGGCCCGCGACTAAACTTCTCAACCAGCTGCGCGGCATCGGCCACGCTGCCGAAGTCCTACACATCCTCGCGCCGCTCGCCTACGTTGTCGCGCTGATGCGCACCAAGAATAAGCGCTCGTGGACGCCGTGGATGATTGGTCTCGCAGTAGAGTACGCTGCGCGACAGCTGCGCGACACGAGCAACGGCACCAGCCTGCGAACAACACCGCTAGAGCGCGACGAGTGGAACAAGCGTGGCTGGTCGATGCTGTGGTGGAGTATGCGCGGTGCGTTCTACGAGAACGTGACCAAAGGTATGGTGATGGGTGTTTCAAGGCGGATGCCCAGTTTCATAGGGGGCATCCTGGAGGACTATGAGTATCTTTGGGAGAATTACTACTTTAGCACCAGCGCTTGAGTTGTAGCGATGGGACGAGACCGCAGCGCATCATCCTCGGTTGCGACAGAGATGGGAGGCTTTAGAGCATATATTCCGCGATTCATAAGAGGAAAGATTTCAGGAGGAATATTTCGAACGAGGGCAGGATTTCCGTCGATGCATAATGGATGCAGCACGGAGCTGTACAGACACAAGCACTACTGATTACTACACAGGCGACATTGCGCAAGCAAAAGGACGGGTGTGGAGCCTTTTACAACTAAAGTTCTTTCTTTTTTCTTACACCATGTGTTTCTCACAGGCTTAGCATTCTGTAGGCAACATACGGCTCACAATAATACGCTGACAACCCTTCCAGACGCTCTCATTGCCGTGCATGCATGCTATGGCTGTCAGTAATACCAGAGCCTTGGCTGGTTTCAGAACGGTGCTCAAGTAGAAATTCAGTCCACATAGTCACTGATATCAGGGTTATATGCTGAGAGCAAGGTCAAGTCTCGTGCAAACTGGGCGATACCGTGAGGGAGCCGAGTATTACGATTCTGGCGGCGCCACATGTATATTTGGCTGCCCCGGCCGGAGCTTGACAGATTTCGCGCGTAGTATTGTCATCTACTGGTCACCTTCAGAAGATTCTGGCGAGCAAAACTGCAAATGAGCTCAGACAGGCCACAGCCTGAACAGTGCTACTGGAGCTTGTGGCGGCTTACGCGAAATATGAAGCTTTCAAGGCAAAGATTATCAATGGAATCTGCCCCGGCAGCTTCTTAGGACTGTTCAGGGAGGTGAGATTAGCATGCTACTACGTGAAAGACAACGTCGTGGTCACGGTGTGTTGCATGCGTCCTCCCAACAGTCAACCCCCCTCATAGAGCCTACACCCCGTGCTGGAAATACACAAAGCTGTATATAGTCTAGCTGAAGGACCAATACTAAATATGCATAACTATAATGGCAGCCTTTCCACCCCCTTGAGTCCGACTCAAGAGTCAATGTCTTTGCGTGGCAATCCTCAACATCAGAACTGGAAAAGGCCACCATCGATGACATGTTCATTTTTGTCTCTAATGTAGGTAGTTCTTGTCCAAATACTTATCAGAGACAAAGACGACCATGTATACATTACTTGACTATGTGTAAAATGTACCTACTCGGCAATAACGAAGTTTCGGAGAAGCATTACGATGCCTTATGCCGACCCTGTTGAAATAATAATCTGCGACCTAATTTATAAATACGCACTATCGATGTCCCTCTGAACAGTAGACTCGTGTCGGGCACCATCAAGACAAGAATACTATTGCTAACTTACATCTCCTTGACCACGTTCAGTAAACGCCAGTCGGAGCATAACGCTCGATTCCAATCTGCTCCAGGGTAGGCCCAAACTCATCTTTGAAGACGATGATAAGAGCAATGCCCATTTCCAGGAGCCAGTTTCGGGATTCAAGCTAGCAACGATGCGTTCTTTCTGTCACTACCGTGTACAAACAATTACGCAATAACGATTGAAGAGCAAGGGATCATGTGGCGCACAGGCAGCACGCAAACACCAGCCACGTGCAATCGGATGGGTTCAACGAAGGAAGCATCAGTACTGTAGTCCGTCCGTGACTTGCCCATCTATTATATATCCGACGCAGAGGCGATAAATGGTATTGCTTAGTACAACCACGCCGCATGCGGGAAGCATTGGTATAGAAGTGATTAGCTGCAAGTACGCTTGTCAATGAGTGCCATACGAAGCCCATGATCAAGTCATAATAGCCAGGAGGGCAAAGAGTACAGGCCAATGAAGCCAATATACCAAGATAAATAGCACATTGCCTACTACGCTTGGGCAGTAGGCATGGAGTAGAGAAACGCGCTCAGGACTCGACGTAACATTGCCGTTGCGTATTTTTGCGTTAGTTACATTATGAATCACACAGGCAGTGTGCATCTGCATGCCAATAACCCCTGCCCAGCTGAAAAATGCCGGCGTGGAGATTGTATGCAGGGCAAGTCGACGGTCACGTTTGTTCAGCGCCTAGCCAGGAGACCAGTGGTATTTTTTCGAAAAAAAAAAAATCAAAAATCAAAAAATTCAAAGGCTTCAAGAAATCATGCCATGAATAGATATAGCATTCACTTTTCGTTGCTAGCGGCGGCTCTGAAAAGATTCCGACCGTTGGGGACCGTCTTTGACGACACCGCTACCTATAAGTATCTGAGTAGGGACGTTGGTTCCAGTCCTGGGCGGGTCCATGTCCGCGATGTCTGCAGCAGCTTCGTTTGCGTCGACTGTGTCACCGTGACTATTATCAAAAAAAAAAAAAAAACGAGCAGAATTATGGTGGACATTCGCATTGTTTACCATCAATCATGGACAGTTGATATACTTCGGTGGAGATGGCAGCCGAGTATCGGGCGCGCTCACCAGCCATTATTTACTTATTTGGCGCCCAGTAAAAGGGAGCTTGCATGGCGGTAGGTAGGGCGCAGGGCCAACTCAAATCTGCGCTCGCCGACCAACCCATCATTATGATTTCGAAAAGGGCACTCGTCGCAGTGCGCCTTTAATATTAGTATACTTTGCTGCTCTTTCATCAAGAATAACAGACGGAAATTGTTTCGGACATTCGGCGACAACGTGCTGAGCGACCATCCCCCATTCAAATCCACCACCCATGTGGCCGCGCGCCGTCCCATTTGCTGGCCCATATGCTCTGCCCAAGAAAGGATACTACGTGTAAATATTCTTTGATTGGGCCCAATGTGCTGTCCCCAGTCCACGAAAGCCTCAAAAGATTGGATGCTATTGACAAGGTCATTCGGGACAGGTAACAGGGGGCGCTGCAAGGTGGGCCATGACTATGATAACAAAATTAATAGGCGGGCTCATCGAAAGAGGACCACCGAGTACGGATTAGACGAGGGAACGTTCCATGGAGACAAAGCCGCAGTGGGTTCGCGGGCTGGGAATAAAGCGGTCGGCGAGTGTCATGATCAAATGAATACCGTCTCTGGTCTGGGAACTGACCATGTGGTCCTTGGAGGTGAGTACGGATACAACTGCATGTGGGAGAAATGCGCAAGATGAGTGCAAGATGCGCTGTGCATGATGCAGTGTCTTCTTTGCTGCTTCTGCCCACTCGTGAAATGCACCAATCCCCAAGGCCATGATATTTAGACAAGCAGGTCTTACATTGTATGTACAGTCACGGGCTCCGGGTGGTTCTGAGTCAATTTAGCCTGCCCCCTCTGACCTTACGGCCCGACAAGGAGAGCTTGGGTGAGAGCGAAAAGGGCCGTTGAGATGGCGAATAGCAGGGGCAGCGTATCAAACCAAACTTGCCGTCAATCTGCAGTTGTGACTTTTCCCCCAGGATTGCAACCCTTTGTCCTGACAAGACAAGAAGTAGGAGACCCCGCTACCGGGCTATAATTGTTGGTAGATTTCCTGTCGCACAATGCCGAAGCCCTCGAAGCCCTGCAATGAAGCCCTGCAATGGGGGAACAGGTGTTGGGGTGTGTCATGTTTGTGCAGGGACAGGGCCGGAGGCTGGCAGCACTCCTCCACATGACCAGGGACTGAAGCCGGTTGGTTGCCTGTTACTGCCCCTGTTCTTGACGTGTTGTACGGAGTAGCCTGTTGTAATCCGTACTCTGCAGCACTGTATTGGGACTTGTTGGTGGTGATTTGCTCTGATGAATGACGGTACCTTGATACTCGGTAGGCCCACTGTAGGTAACTAATAAAATCGATTAAATGGCCTGCAATTATGTGTGGAAGCGATGGTGCTGTTCAACGCTGCGAAGTAGGTATCAGTGCCTCAGCATGCTTATACAGCGGCCTCTTCAGTGTCGCATTCATGAGAATCGTCGTAGCGACGGCAGATTGTTCGCGAGCTATGTGTGGACTGATTCTTTCTATTCACCAAGCCTCCTAAACCAGCTATTCGAATTTGGTGTAATTTTATCGCGAGCGTACGGCTGTGTCGAAAAGCCACAGGCGCGGACAAAACTCGTGTTTTACAAGCCACGCCAAGCTTTCCTCTCAACGAAATATGCTTGTCGTCCTGAAGTCGCGGCTGCCCACGTAGATTGACAATATTCAAGGTGCAATTCCAGAACGCCCGAGGCGCAGCAAACTGCAGGAGCGATACCCAGATGGCACCCAGAGAGCGAGAGCCGCCTCTGTCTCAGTGCTATGTCTCTTCATTGTCCCATTCGACAGAGACGCTAATTCTTATCTGGTAAATCGATCTGTAGACCAGATTCTGTTGCAGAAGCAGACGGTTTGGACTTGAAGGGCTGGAAGAGTTTTGCTGGTAGTTTCACATATCTTAGATGATTGTTGGCGGCACGACTGGCAGGTATTATTAGCGCGGAGCAGCCTCTCAACTTTCTTTCTTTCTTTTTGTTTAAAAAAAATCTTTAGGGGGGGCTTAGCAAGTCGGAAATGGACCAGATGCACTTCTTTAGGGTACAGGGTTGCAAATAGGAGAATTCGTGCCAGGTAAATTTAGAGACGTTCTTGTCAAAAGCTAAGGCGGTAATGGAATATGAGACAGGGACCGGGGCATTTGGGTCAAACGCGAAGAGCATGTCGTGGTAGCAATCAAAGGTCTGGTCCGAAAGCCCGCGTGGGTGATGAGGAGAGCGGGTCATCAAACGGTCATCTCTGCCTCGATTTAGCGATAACGGTCAATGGTTTTTGGATATCTTGGAGTTGCATCCGTATTCTGCCACTCTAATCCGTACTCACTACATTGTCGGTTCCGAAACACTGGACGTCTTGAATCGGGATGGAGCGAAGCTAAGGATGCAAGTTTGAAATGAAGGATGGCGAGCAGGGGCGTGTCCTTGAGCCCTTAGTTACCTGATTAGCCAAGGCAAGGTCTCTAAATAGGTCGGTGAAAGACTACTGATATATATGCCTTGCATAGTTGTATCTCGTAGTTGGCTGTTGCTTGCTGAGTTGCCCAGTATTATCTGCCTAGGGAGACTTGACTCGAGCCCAGCGCTACCATACCGAGTACTCCGTACGGAGTATCAGTACGTTACCAGTGATAATGGCCAACACGATTACCTGGCAAAAAAACTTTTTAATGCTATGTAGCACCAGTCAGTCACTATAAGTCCGACATGTGGGCTCTGCCTGGCGGGTTGCCGTACCAGTACGGAGTAACTGGATTTGGCTTGGCAGGGGATCAAAGAAAGACCACATTTGGTGGCTGTGGCTGTGGCTGTCCCTCATCTGCTGTTATTATGTTATTAATTACCTCGAGAATGGGGCGCTTGGTGGAAATAAACAGTAGTACCTGCAAAGTATGAGACCCTGAGCTTATTATGCATCGAGCATGGGTTGATAAATTGATACTGACAGTAAAGTGCAGCCCAGGGTATTGGCGTGGTACCTGACTAGTTATGGCAAGACCATGTCTCGACGGCGTCCTGGGCCATATGATGAACGTGTAATCTGTATCCGTGAGCCTAAATTAGTTTCTTTTTTTGAATCTCGCTAGATAACCATATCGTACAAGACCCTCAAGCGAGTATAACGCCTTTCTCAGCCTTTCGGCCGTTGTCACACAATAACCCTGGGCTATACTGGGCTGTGATATAAATAGAACGACTCCCAGTCATGCTCGTGTGCCGTTTCGTTTCAGGTGTCTACCTGAGTCTGTCACGAATCAAGATCAGCAAGCTCAGCCTCGTGGGGTTTGGCTTGTGGCAGATGGATGGATTGCCTTGGTTGACAGTGTTTCAACTAGTCCGTCGCTGCCGTCTCCTCATCCAAAGATGTGCAAAGTGTCGTGCGATGCTCACTCATGCTTCGGGAAGCAGACAAAAAACGCATGCGTATAACTATGGTTTGTCTAGTCTTGACATCTTGTCTTATCTGTACTCGGTCGGCTCGCAGCTGTTCTCTGCGTTGCCAGATCAGTCTCAAGGCTTGGCTTCAACTACATGACCGTTGACAGCGGCGCCCACGTTTCGTTTCTCGGGCTGACTCTTAGAAGCCTGCCTGCTACGAAGCTTGTAACGACTTGGTTGCTTGCTCTAGCAAACCAATAAACGTTGACAAATATTTTCTACTATTATAGAAAGGCAGTCGGGTGTATGTACCAGTACTACGTAGTGCCACGAGCAAGTTTGACTTGATCCCAGCCTTGCCTGGCGCTTTTGCGACAATGCATGGTAAATATATCTGAGGTTGAGCTCTGTTTGAAACAAGATTGACGCAACTGTGGCCCAAGCTCGATTAACTAGCTCTTGTAGGTATCCGTACCGACGAACGCTTATTAAAAGCGCGGGTCGATGGCTTGGTAGCATGAGGGGAAAACCAATTCTGCCAAAACTCGTGCGCCAGTGGGGTATGAACTGTACAACAAGAATGACATCACATGGCCGAAATGGGAAGGCTTTGGACTAATTTTAAACCAGCAGTTTAAATCTCATGGCTGCATGGTGGGAGATTGCAGGGTGATGCTCTGAGCCCTGCCAGAGGGTGGGCTGATCCCGTGGACTTTACGAGCTTGGAGCGGATCTTGTCGGCTAGCTACACCCCATGTTCAGCATGGAGTACTTTTTAGGGCAACGTCTCATGCTATACGGAGTATGTAGAGGGAGGTGGCTGTATCTCTCGGCAAGTCCTTGCCCTATTCATGCACTGCTGCATGTCATCCTTTTTTTTTTTTTTTTTTTTTCTTAAGAAAAAAAAAATCTTTCGCGATTGAAGATGGCGGGAAAAAGGGGCAGTGCACAATGCGAAACTGTGACTACTGCGATCGGAAGAGCTGAAAGGCCAGAGATCTGCGCTTTTCCGCCTTTCCAACACGCCGGAGCGAGCCCGCCAAGCACAGTTCCGCATGAGCGCTAAGCCTATTGTATTCAGAGGGTTGCAGTCGACTTTCAAGTCCTGCCAACTAGTTTCACACCCCTATATAGATTGAAACGCCGACGTCGAGCAACAATAGATGCCAGTAAGCGCTGCGACCTGACGATGGAAATAGAAGATCGATTGTTCTGAGCGATGACGTCGTTGCCTCCTGTTGGCCCGTTGTAGAGACCAGTAATTAGCAGTAAATAGAAAGTTGCTCACGATCAAGATGCGACATACCTATGTAGCTCCCAATGGGCTCTTTCCAAGTTTGCCAACACACAGATAAAGTCTAAAGTTGCCCGTATGCCTTGCCCAGCCACCCTCAGTGGAACCTAGTGATTCCAACGCCTCGGCAACCCGAGCAAGTAGGAAGCTGAATGATTGGAACTACCATGATATGCTTCTCGCTTCTGATGCCCTATATTCCCGCAGTAATCTGTACGCTTCTCAGCTATGCAAGTGTACGTGCCAAGATGAAGACGCCTGCCCGCAGCTGATGAATAGGCGTATTCGCCGTTTTCTGCAGATCGACTTCGGTTACAGCGTGCCGGCTTAGAGACGCCGACGCGCATGGACAAGTGCTTTTCGTCTTGCCATCTTATGACGTACAGAACAGCTGGCATGGTATTTCTGGCCAAGATCCTGGGTATGGCGATCACACCGTCAATGGACCTCACGGCTTTGAGACGAGTTGAACCCATTGCTCTCGCATCGCCGCTTATTCAACAGCTTTGTCAGGGAAAGCTTCAAACTTGAGCTCAAAGAAAGCTTGGTCAATGTTGTAAAATTTACTCTTACGTCAACATTATGCAACGTGGACTGATTTGCAGTTTCTATTATGCCCAAACACGCCTCCAACGTTTAATGTTGGCACGGCTCGTGTCTGTCAGTCAGAGTGCGAGCGGTAATGGCAAAAGCACATGGTCCAGGGCCGTGCGCCCACGCAGCTGTGATGAAAATTGCCTAGGTCCCGCTGAGGCTGCCTTCCAGCTTCAGTATCATGAGGCCCAAGCACAGAATAATCAGCCGAGCAAGGCGAGCGTGCATGATGTTGCAAAAGTATCGAAACGTTTTTGCCCATCTTTGTTTTATGTTACCCATCATCCACGTTGAAATGCCTTTGTTATGTAAGCTTTGTGCTATTTACGGATTAGATTGATCAACATCGGCTTCGGTACGGATTACACGGGCTTCATGAATAGCTCGGCTTGCGAAAACCCGACTTGCCTAAATTTACCCTATAATGAATTGTTTTCCTGACTTGCAATTTACTTTAACCTCAGGCTCACGATAATCCAAGCTAGACAGAATCTACGCTTCCTCGGACGAATGGCCGGATGCCTTTGCCTTGGACTTGGAATAGGAAGCAAAATGTCGTGACTGAGAGCTCCGTCGAGGAGTACCATATAAGTGTTGAAACATTATTATCGACCCTAATATTTGCCCATTTTCAAAGGCCCTGCATATGTTTCGGCGCATGCAGATTCGGCGCAGTGTCAAGTCTGCAATGCCGCCCTACATCTAGCATGATCTTACAGGGGGACTCGCAGGGCGGCATGACCACCAGCCGGATGAGCCAGAAGGGTTGATCGGGCAGGCATGCGCGTAAGCCTTACTTGACAGTATAATCATCTGACTTGCATGATTGCATCTAGCCGTAGCGAGCCAGCTATGTCTTGCGTCGTTTATTATGCAAAAAAAAAAAAAAAAAAAAAACTTATATTTAGTTGCCAGTCTCGCCAGGCAATCGAGCCTTTCCATATCGACTCCACACCTCTGTCCCAGCCGTCAGATATTCAGTAAATTTTAGCATGTGGCGACCGACGAACGAGTCCACTCTACAAATGCATGTTGGTAATACTTAACTAAATAAGTCCTGGTGAATAAGAACGCGGCGCTTGGGTTAAGCCCGCACGGAATAAACCGTTGTTAATCAACGGACCGTTTTGTGCATGGCGGGTAAGTCTTTGGCCGCGCTGAGCCTGGCTGAGGTATCTGCCCGCTATGCGCCGCTATGCGACCACCATGCGGCCGCTGCCTGCATTGGGCCTGTCGTGGTATGCAAATTATGCAAATCATCAGGCTCAGGCAGGGCAAGAAAGACACAACACTGAGGCATGCGCCAATTGGCTTGAACAGAAGAAAAACTATGGACCAAGACCTTGTGCCCTGCGTTTCGCTGTTATAGCTCTCGCTTGATCATGGTTCGGCTGTCACACGTGGCGTGAGATGGGCCTTGGAATAGGCAACTAAAACAATTAAAACACACTAATAAGCTACAAGGAAGATTGCCCGTGGCCTAGAGCAGTACATCATGGGGACACTAAGGAGCGCATGTCTCATCAGAGCCTGATGACACTTGATCTATTCAAAACGAGGGGTCCTGCTAAAAGACAGCAAGGAGTATTAGAAGAGAAGGCAAGAAGCAACGTTTAATCTATATACATAAGATATGTGTGTCTCATTATACGCTGACTTGATAGTGGAGGATGAGGCGCGGGTGGGCAAAACAAGACGCGTGTATCGTTGAAAAAACAGAATCACTTGCATATGTACGGATTACAGACGAATGGAGTACAGATTAAAAGATGGAAGAAGAGGGCTGACACCTTGCACGCTAATCTTTGCTTCAATTGTATTGGTAATGATGTAATGTTCATTGTGCTTTGCAGATTGTCAAAACGCAATCCCGATAACACGGAGTTACCTAGGCCCGTTTCTTTTTTTATTTATTACCCAGCCACACCAACTAGTTATTTAGCGTTCTCCTCGAGCGGGAAGCTAAAGTGGCGTTCAACTCGGGCACAGGGTGGTCGGCGCGCAGCTTCGGAGGTTCTAATCAGCCGGCTGCTACGGAGTATCCGTACGGAGAATCCGTACAGGTCTACTAACTATTTACTGGTCCGATCAAAGCGCGACCATACTAAGTTTGCGAGCCCTGTGCCCTTGCCCCTCATGCTTCCCTCCTAACGCTACTAATCCGTACTGCATGCGCAGATGCAGGCGCAGGTCATTATCGCACAATCGCCACTGTCGTTTCTTTTTTTTTTCTTTTTTTTTTCTTGCGTAGCTGGCAGGCCTTGTGTAACAGTAAATCATGGTAAGAGGAACGCACCAGCACCTTGATCACACGAATGATGGCCTTCGATTTGTCTGACCCTCTCTTCAATATAGGGTGTCCACATGCAACAAGGAAGAAAAAGAGCAAGCTGGTGACCCGAGCGCCTCGAACGCGGCGGCTCAACCCGCTCTGGCCCATTGGTAGGCGGGAAACACACGTTGTGGTGTAGCTTCCGTATAAGGAGAGAGCTTGGTTCATGTTTGGCCTCGCGCGCTCTGATTCGTCGCCCAGATTTTTTCGTGTCGTGCAGCATGGGATTCTCTCGCAGCCGCCTCTCTCAGCTGCGATGATTACTTGCCAAAATTACTTTGTACAAAGGGGGGTCTGGAACAACCCTTGGTGATGTCGGGGTCCGTTCCCCCAGCTTGCGCTTCATCAAGCCACGGCCCCCACTAGGCTGGGTCAGCCAACGTTATGCACGAGGAGAAAGAGCGCGAGAAGGGAGGAGCAGTTTTCGAAGAGAATGGCTGTCGGCCAAGGTTGAGGCAGTCATTGACATGAATCATTGCAGGAAGTGAGATTGAGCTCTTTTTTGTGGTATGCATGCGCGCATGTGTGCAAGGCTACGATTAGTTAGTATCCGTAGAGGCTCTGTACTTGATGAGACAGCGGAGCAGCACAAAAGGTCGCCATTGTAATCCGTAATCTATACGGATTACAGATTACGGATACTCCATAGGTGGGAAAGGGTCGAAGAAAGGTCATGCGAGCCGTGTTTCTGGGGCCATGATCGCCAGCCACAAAGGAGCAATTCTCTCGCGAGTAATAGGTACAGAGAGCGCCAGCAGGACCAAGGGCGCTGCCACTGGGTCAGGCATAAAAAGTGTCTATTGATTGGCGTATTCGTAGGGACGGGGTTTGGAGTGGAGGACAAATTCTCGACAGCGGGGAAGCAAGGGAGAAGCAGAATTCCAAACTTCCTGATACTACGGATACAGATTAGGATAATCCGTACACTAATATTGATCCGTAGGAGATTTATCAATAACCAGGCACCAGTTGCGCCGCGGCCCGTGGGAACCGACCAAGTTGGTCAATTGGTTCATTATACGGATTACGGCGAACAAGAGACAGGCACACCTTCTGCCAAGGACCGGGGGGTCGGCACACTCCCCTTTTGGCTCATTGCCTTTCTCCAAACCAATGGTGGGCGACTTGGTAGGCATCCTGCATGAAAGGCACAAAGGGGACACACAC
>JAPERH010000028.1:0-19546 GCA_030411535.1 Beauveria australis | reverse complement strand
AAAAAAACCTTTTAATAATATAATATAATATCAACTTACCTTTAAAATTCTCTATATTTTTTAATTACTATCTTTTCCATTTCCTAAGAACCTAAAAACTGCCCCGTTTATCTCATCATAGTCATGCTCTAGTAAGCTATAAATTGATGCATTACCAGAGTACCAGTCTTGAGGATCTATTACATCGAGATACTGTTGGTCTGCTTCGAGGTAGTTTGCATCTGAAAAATTGTTGAAATCGACGTGGTTGGCTGGAAAAGCCTCGTTTCCCAAAGATGGAGTCAACGATTTTAAACCCGAGAGGTATTGATTCGGGTCAGAATTAGCTGGCTGGAGAACTGGTACTGGCTTGTCATGGGTTGCATCCTCTGCGATACTCCCTCTCTGTAGCATTTTCGCTTGTAAATACGCCTGGGCAACTTTGACAAAGATTGAGCAGAGATTGTGGAACTTCTCGATGCCCTCGGAGAGTCGTTGCGCTGGCTGGAGCGACGCAACAAATCCGTTCAGTACTTCAAAATCCGCCGGTCCAGAATCCTGGGGATAGGCCACAATATGACAAAAAATGCTCATGAACGCAGTCAATGGGGTATGTAAGAGCACCCAATGACACACAACGGTCCAAGCATAGCCGTTGTCACGGTATTTGTTGCTGATATCTCGACATACGTGTAGGCATTGCCGTGCGCTCTGAATAGCGCGGAACCGACGCTCGTGATTTGGGGGGATCGCGTGCAAAGCTGTAGCCCTAAATGTCAAATGATCAGTGAGCAGGGGTGCGTGCACAGTGTAAATACCCACGATACTACTTACCTGGTGCTCAGGTACATGATATCGTCTCCAAAAGTCCACAACTCAGTTCTGTTTTCATTTTGCTTGGATGCGAACGAATACACGATGGTTGAGTTAGCCTACGCATAAAATTTAGCCAGATAAAAGTTATCAGCACAGGCAAGAAAAATACCTCAACCTTGCGCCGATAGATCTGGTCAAGCTCATCCGCAAATGCCTCTGCGAGCCGAGCTCGTTCGGAGGGAGGGAGTGCAGATGCCGCAGGTCCGTAGAGCCTTGTGCAGATCTGGCCCTGAACTCTTGCACAGTCTACCCAGTACTTTTTGATAGTGACGATGGCAGAGGGGTATTCTTCGCTCACAACAGGCATAGGAGTATCGATATCATAGTCTTGGATAGCAGGTGCGTACCCCAAACGAAGAGCATGGCCTCGGTCCATGGTGTAGATGCTCCAGAATAACATGACCTGATTAGAGAGCACATTAGCTATCATGACCAATTGTCTACATGACAGATAGAATGGGACACCAATACTTTACGATGGAACCAAAGGTCCGATTCAGGATTGGCACGAGACAGCCGATGATAGCCTAGAGCTTGACACATTCGTGCAGCGATGCACGACAAAGACCATGACAGCAGCGGTTTGCACATGCTAACTGCGGTCAGAGCCTAGCAGAATCATGCATTAGCACTGAAATCAGATCTTCATCTATGGGACTTCGGACTCACAGCGGCGAAGAGAGCTTCAAGTGTGGCCATTGAAGGTGGCATCAGAGCCGGTAATGTGGTCAAAGCCTCGGATAGTAAGTGGAAAAAGGTAGTGGCAAGTTTGTGGTTATGTTCTGCTTCGTCTCCATTGCTTGCGCCGCTGAATTCAGAACATATATTTGAGAGCCCGGAATAGACAAGCATCTTGTCGGCTGTCGACCCTTCCAGCCCATTCTCATACATGGACTGGCATTTTTGGCAAAAATCAGCATATAATGCGGGTGATAGCAAGTTGACTGCCATGGGTCTTTGGCCTAAGGATTACATCAGCTATGACCCGCGTGAAGGACTGGCGAGGAAAAACCAACGTTCTGCTCTTTCAAGCACAGCCTTGATTTCTGGCCAAGCTGGTAAGGGAGCAACTATCGCGGCCTTTGAACTCGATATTGTGGTCCAAACGTTGGCGGGGTCTGATTGATGAACTGATTTGAAAATTCGATGAAGGGATTCAAGAGCTGAGTTGAGCTGTGGATCTTGCCGGACGTTTGGATCCCGGTCAATGGTGTTTTCAAAAACATTCTTAGCCGCAATAGATTCGGCCCACAGGCCTGTATCTCCAGTAGCTGACGCATTGGTGCTTGCTGTGGGCTCATGATCAGAGGCGCCGTCCATGTCCATCGGCGTACTTGATTGGCACGGAGATGCTAGCTTCGGCTGTGTCAAGGGAGAGGAAACATTGCTAGACGATTGTTGTAAGAGCCTGTAAACATCTCCCAGGCGGCTTTCGATACGGTCTATTTTATCTTCACTGGCGGTGGGGTGCGGTTATTATTTGGCCAAAGAGACTGAAAAGTACAGATCTTACTATTGTTTAGTGACCTGGATTCGGTCTTTGTGCTCTTTGGGGCGTTGCGAGGTAACTCGGCATGCTTTCGATCGTCCTTGTTAGCAATGAGACATGGAGCGAGAATGGCACAGCGCTGTCCTCACTTAATCCCGCAGACCGGCAATGAGAGCAAGGCGGGCTGCGGTCGCATCTGATCTTTCGTAGCCGGCATTCGTCGCACTAAGAATACGTCAAAGCCCATCCGTGGATATGTATTCGCCGCTCTCGGCACTTACAGCTCGTTGACGGCTCACGCCCGATATAGGGCGTATAGATTCTTCCATGTCTCTGGCGCTGACTGCGCGCGAGTAGCCTACTTATCTTGGCGCTTACCGAACACTGAAAGAGGCGGAATGAATCACTCGCCTTGTCTACCTTTGTGTATGTGTTTGTCGGCCGACTTGTGAACGCTGGGGTGCTGTGCGGGCGCAAGAGCTAGCGGATGTGGGCCGCTCGCTGTCACGCGGAATGGTGACTGGGCATAGAAACAGTGTTGATTGAGGAGCAGAAGAAGCTGTAGCGCCAGGGGAGCTGAAGGACACCCTCATGGGGGGTGGGTACATATGCTAGCACACAAATTTACGCCTATTGCGAGTATCTTACCTTATGCCCTTGTCCCGTGATACCCCTGCATTTGGCACTCGCTTTCCACGCGTCCCGAGAGCAGGAAAATAGGTTAGGAGCGTTCGGCGGAATGCGCGCGACCCGGGAGCAGGGGAAGTAGGGAAGGAGCGTTCGGCGGAATGCGCGCGACCCGTATAAGACGTACATATAGTAGATGGAGGTGTTGCGACATCTGTGTTCCGGCGGCGTACTCTTTTCTTCCGCATCGTGAAATTGCATTTGATCGAAGGCGACCGACTCTGTCTTTGTGCTGCATCTGCGTTCGTAATGGAAGTGTCCACGAAGTCAACACCAGACGACGAAAAGGGCCCTCGCGGAGGTCAATCATCAAGGGACAACGTAACCGCAAAAATGAAAGAGTCCTCAGTATTGAACAAAAATGATTATCCGGCTCAATCAAGCATCGAAAAGCCTGACAGCCCTGAAGAGAAGCAAAAAGGTCGTCCGAGCGATTTCTTTGTAAGTCTCAATTTGATTAGATCGCTCTGGTAGCCGTACTGACCACTAGGAAAGAGAATCTTCAAGTATGCGGATGGTCTTGATCGATTTCTATACATCGTTGCTTTTACAGGAGCCATCATCGTTGGTGCCGCTCTTCCGCTCATGACTATAGTGTTTGGCCAGTCAACGAGTTCTTTCAACGCCTATGTCACTAGCAAGGACAGCGCGGCACAGTTTGAAGACAATGTCAAGCGCCTTATCCTCTACTTTGTTTATTTGTTTGTTGGTCGATTTGTCATTGGATATATTGGAACGCTGTGCATCTGCATTGCAGCAGCGAGGACAACCAATGCCCTCCGAAAGGCCTTCTTGGACAGTTTGCTCAGGCAAGACATCGCTCATTTCGACATGCACGACGGCGGTTCAACAGCCACTCAAGTGACAACAAGTACGACTATCGCATCTTTCATTCCACCAAATCCTACTGACATACTACTATAGACGGTCATCTGATCAATCAAGGTATTGCCGAAAAACTGTATACCTTTGTCATGGGCCTCTCTTTATTCTTTTCATCATACATCGTCGCACTTTCTATCCAGTGGAAACTTGCTCTTATTACTATGAGTATTGTTCCCGCCATGATTTTAAGTGTAGGTGCATGTGTGTCTCTTGACGCTCCCATCGAAGCTCGAATTGTAAGTCTATAAATGTGACATTTGCCGCCGTTAGCAGTTGCTTACCTCGATTAATTAGGTCCAAACTTATTCACGTGCTGCGAACCTCGCTCAAGATGCGCTGAGTTCCATCAAAACTATTCATGCCTTTGGAGCAGAACCAAGACTTGTCAAGTGGTACAACGAGTACCTAGAAACAGCACACAAAGACGGAGACAAGAAGTCGGTCATTCTAGGAGTGCTCTTCGCGAGTCAGCCATTCTTAGTCATGGCTGGAACTGCACTCGCATTTTGGGAAGGCTATCGGCTATTCCAACGTGGCCAGGTTAGCAACGTTGGCACTGTCTTTACTGCAGTCCTCAGCGTTACGCTCGGCGCGACCTCCGTTCTGCTCTTTCTGCCCCAACTTGGGCCCATTACAAATGCAGCTTCTGCCGCATCGGAGCTGTTTACGATTATGGACAAGCCTTCTCTTCTTGATCCTCTTTCATCAAGTGGCAAACAACTTGATGATTTTTCAGGAGACATTGAATTGCGAGATTTGCACTTTGCGTACCCATCGCGGCCCACTGTACCTGTACTGCAAGGTTTGAATCTTACGCTGCCTCGCGGCAAGACGACAGCCCTTGTTGGCCCTAGTGGATGCGGCAAATCGACCGTTGTTGGCTTATTGGAACGGTGGTATCTGCCTACATCAGGACATATCTTTTTGGACGGATGCGACATCTCGGAGCTTAATACAAAATGGCTGCGAAGCAATGTTAGACTCATCCAGCAGGAACCAACACTCTTTCAAGGCACGGTTTTCGAGAACATTGCAAAAGGCTTTGTTGGTGAACAATTGGATATGCCCATCGAAAAACAAAGGCAGCTGGTTCGCGAAGCCTGTATAACGGCGAATGCACATGATTTCGTCGAGAAGCTTCCCAACAGCTACGACACAGAATTAGGCGAGCGAGCAAATAATCTGAGTGGCGGTCAGCGGCAGAGACTCTCAATCGCAAGGAGCATTATCTCAAACCCGAAGGTTCTCCTATGCGACGAAGCGACAAGCGCGTTAGACCCTCAGGCAGAGAAGGTTGTTCAAGACGCACTCGATTGTGTTTCGAAAGACAAAACAACGCTGCTAATTGCACACAAAATCAAAACAATTATGGCAGCCGACAACATTATCGTCATCGCGAATGGAAAGATACATGAGCAAGGTACTCATAGACAACTTGTCGAACGAGATGATCTTTATGCGGCCATGGTGCGTGCTCAGGATCTAGATGCCGTTCCACAGAATGACACTACTGCATACCAAGAGCACAAATATGACGCCAGAAATACATTTGCGTTCGATGCTGTCCAGCCCGAGCTTATTACCCATGTGGCGCAGCCCGAAGAGAAGTCGCTCACTATACAAAACCTGGGTTATTCACTCTTCAAATGCGTTTTTCTTATGCTCAAAGAGCACAAAGACTTGTATCACCTCTATGGCATCTTGGCAGTAGCGCAGTTAATTGTTGGTGGGACCTATCCAACGCAGTCCATCCTTCTCTCTCGTCTCATTCGCGCTTTTACGCTGCAAGGTCCCGAGGGAGCGAAAGACGCCAACTTTTACTCTCTCATGTTCTTTATTCTGGCTCTTGCGAATCTCCTAGGCTCATTCGTCATTGGAACGATAGCCAACAAAATCGGACAAACACTTACCCATAGATATCGCCGAGAGATGCTCGAACGAGTATTGGCTTTTGATCAGGATTTCTTTGATTGCCGGGAGAACACTTCGGGGGCATTGACCGCAAAACTGTCATCTGTACCATCGGCGGTTCAAGACCTCATGTGTGCAAACTTTGGCCTTTTGATCAAGGTCATGGTCAATGTTGTGGCTAGCGCAGTACTAGCAATTGCTTTTGGCTGGAAGCTAGGCCTTGTCATGGTCTTTGCCGGACTTTTTGTCATAGTGGGCAGTGGGTACATGCGAATCCATTTTGACCGAAAGATTGAAATCTCGACAGAAACACAGTTTGCCAGCAGCGCCAGCTTAGCGGCTGAGATGGTCTCCGCAATCAAGACAGTTAGTGTTTTGACGCTTGAAGAGTCACTTCTACTCGAATATGGTCAGACATTGGATAACATTGTGGCCGGAGTGAAGCGCAACTTGGTGAGGAATATCCAGGCTTCTAGCATTGCAGAGCTTTTTTGAACGACCAATACTGACGCAGTGCAATTTGGTAGATGTTTACACTGGTGCCGTACGCCTTTTCGCAATCAGTCGACTTCCTCGTCATGGCACTAGGCTTCTGGTATGGATCTCGACTGGTAGTGACGGGGGAGTATTCGGTAACGCAGTTTTTTGTCATTTTCATCTCCGTGGTCTTCGGTGGCCAAGCTGCTTCGCAGTTCTTTACTTGGACAAGTTCATTCACAAAGATGACCAATGCTGCGAATTACATTTTCTGGTTGAGAACTGTAAAAAGCGAGATTCGCACGACAGATGAAAATGCAGAGCGAGGCCCTTCCGGGGACGGCACTTCAGTTGGGTTCGAAAACGTCGAATTTCGATACAGACAACAGCCATCCAGAACAGTACTTCACAACTTATCAATGGACATCGAGACCGGATCATATATGGCAATTGTTGGACCCTCTGGCTGCGGCAAAAGCACTATCATCTCGCTCTTGGAGCGATTCTACGATCCAACTTCTGGCAGAATCTCCTTCAATGGGGATGATATCTCGCAAATGTCACCCACTTTGTATCGGAAGTCAATGTCGCTTGTGCAACAAGAACCACTGTTATATATGGGCTCTGTCCGAGACAACATATGTATCGGTTTGGACCGTGAGCCATCTGAAAAGGAAGTTCAGGAAGCTTGTCGTCAGGCCGATGCGTTAGACTTTATCATTTCACTCCCAGAAGGGCTCCAAACGCCTTGCGGGTCAAGAGGCCTTCAGTTCTCTGGAGGTCAACGACAACGCATTGCAGTAGCTCGAGCGTTGATCCGCCAACCACGTCTGCTACTGCTCGACGAGGCTACTTCTGCCTTGGATACTCAGAGTGAACGCGCTGTGCAGGCAGCCCTTGAAGAAGCAGCGGCGACTCGAACCACCATTGCTGTCGCTCACCGTCTAAGCACAATCCGTCATGCAGACGTAATATTTGTTATGGAAGATGGCAGGGTTGCCGAAATGGGCACTCATGAAAAGCTGCAAGGTCTCAGGGGCAAGTACCACGCTATGTGTTTAGCACAAGCCCTTGACCAGACGTTTTGATGTAATATACTAAGTAAAATCTCTCTCTTCTCCGCAAACAAAAGCAATATACTGTATTTTAACTTGAATTAAAACTTCTCTAACTTTTTAAAGTGATGTCCACGGTGCATTCATGCTGTCCCTCACTTGGCCATCATTTGTCCATTCTTCAATCCATCCGATGGTCATTCTGTACGGAAAATAGAAGAGTCAGTAGATATTCGACCCGCAAAATTAGCGATTGCATCTTACTGGCTTCTTTTGGTGTCGGCGAACTTGGCGTGGTCACCGAACAACTGCTGCTTATACCACGGGTCTGCTTTCATCGCCTGATAGTCTTCCAACCGTTCAAACACCACCTGGCTGAAACAGTCGTAGTCTGCCACATTTGCCATCTGCGGATCAAACAAATGGGACATTAAACTTCGCGTCTGCGTAGGATTATGAATTACCGTCCAGCGCTTGATCCCGTACTTTGCCATGAGATCCTTGGTCAACGGGGCAGAAATTTCAATCATATGACGTCGATAGGCTTCCTCACTCATGCCCGACTTCCGGTAGCCTAGAATAGTGAGGCAAAGATATTTACTTGGCGGGAGTCCTGAGTCTGGCAACTTAACATCTTCCAAACTTCCCATCATTGACGCCATTTTGTTCCAGAAAATTCAATGTCAAAGCGTAATGGGTTTTGTTGACTGATGCAATTTTTCCATTGAGTTACCCGAACGAATTTATTCGAAAGAGTCGTTGCTGTTGTTCGACTTAAACTACCCGAAAGAACATCCCGGTATGTGCTGGTAGCTCCGAGAAGCCGAGCGACCAATTCCCTTCTCCACGCAGACCCTTATACGGGATCGGTCCGAAGGATGCTGTACTTCTTAATTTCTCTCATTTATACAGTATGATGTATGCGACTCGGACCAATGTCGGGAGAAACAGCGGGCATACACCTGACACGCCCCAGCCGGTGCCCCTCTCAAGTACTTAACACTAAAGCGGCTACATTTCTATCAGGTACCAGGTCGCGACCTAATAACTTTAATTTAATGTCATAACTAGCTATAATAAAAAAGTTATAATAGCCTTTATAGGAAAATAAATATTTAATTAAATAGAGAATTTAAGATCATATATGAATTATAAAGAAATTTCTTTTTCATTTTTTTAAAGTCTTTGAAGTAAAGATGAATATTTAGAGATACTAAATCATCAAAAAATATTCCGAAGTATAAAATATTATAAACTTCTTAAGACTTATATCGCGGCACGTTTACCTTGACCTAGTCTTCGTCGGTTGTCTTGATCCTCCTCTCCTAGAATGACATGGATGCTGCCTCGTATAACCTCAGGATACAGATACTCGTTGTTGCCCTCCTGCTAGCGCACCCTGCTGCATGGCGTGGACTGTGGCGGCGACGTTATGATGACACGGCTGTTCTGTTGACTGTGAAGGGGCTCGATTAATGCGTAAAGCTTCTAGCTGGACAAAGGGTTTACAAAGCGCGTAGGTCTGCAAGCGTCAGGTTGGCCGCATTATAAACCTCGGCAATGATTGCTTGCAACTAAACAAATAATTTAAAAGCTGTGTAGCCATAACATGAAGGTAAAGTCGAGGTAAAATAATCCTTTAGAAGATCTACCAGAATCGCGGCTGTGGTGAGGGGTTGTTCAGGAACTGAAATTTGCCCGTGGCAGTTCCGTTACAGGCTGTGACCACCTAACGTGGAGCCTCGATGCAGAACTCAGGGCGGTGTGTGGCCAGAATGATGGTCCTTCAATATCACCCGTGAGCGCATGCTTGCAGCTGAGGTTGCGATCGGCGTATCGACCGCTCCGAGAACATCTTCCAGAATCGCTATCTCGGCTGAGGAGAAAAATTCTGTTTCTGGAGCCAAATGCTACTGTTCGGCCGCCACTTAGTGAAGAGCCTCTGGCACCTCCGATAGTCTTGCCGCCATCAGCGAGGGTGAAGAGCTTGGAGGACTGTGTCATAACGTTTTTGGTCAAATAGATGGCCGAATATTATATTGTCCCGGTTTAGGCAGTTTTCAATTCACGGCGGCTGTGCAACGTAAGCAGTTAGAGCATGAATCTGGACCATTTTAACCCCCTTCAGGAAGACGTGGCTTTACGAGCCGTCCTGATTTAATGAAAGCACTGGTGCAGATAGAAGCAAGCTTTTAGCAGCACCAACATTCGTGGTGTGACAGCGTCAAGATGCGGTTTGTAGCCTTGGCTATGAGCCTGGATCAACATTGCAACGCCGAGGGATGGTTCGTGCAATCTACTTCGTCTGTTTGTCATTCGTCACCCGCGCCGCAGAATAGAGACTTTAGAAATTAGACTGCAAGTAAAACAATGGAAGTGAAAGAAATAGCAACATAAAAATAGAAAACACATCAACTGCGCTGCGTATATGTAGGCGTTTGACTCCCTCGAAAAGTACGCAATACATGGCAATTTAAATCGACCCCAAATCATCAGATATTGCATACTTCTCTTCCTCGCTCCTTCTAACATTCTGAAGTTGGCTAGCCATGATAGTCGATAAGCCATGATCGCAGATCGCCAATGGTGGGATAGTCGAGGAACAAGCTCCCATTGACTCGAACATCTAGTTCAATGCGGAACTTCTCCGCGAGTACTAGAGACATCAGACTGTCAATCCCCAAGCCAGCAAAGTCAGCATCATCTACCAGCACCGTAATATCAAGAGCAGTCTCCCGTGCGATAAGAGCAAGTGCCTGGTCTGCAATTCCTCCGACTTTAGATGAGGGCGTGGGAATCTCATCCCCGCTACTGCCAGGTTTCGACGTTGGTGGTGACTGAAGTTTGCTCCTGTGACCGAGCGCTTCACTGTACATTTGTGAGTCGGAGCCGAGTTGTTTTGGTATTTCGCTGCGCGAGTCGTAGTTGTCCGATTCAACTTTGGAACTGTGTGCCTCTACTGGCCGCGGCATTGTTCGTGCTGTAGATGGTCGGTTTGATGCTGCACTTCGTTGCTGAGCAGTTGAGTGCGAGTCCGTCCCTGCCACTGGAGCGGTAAAGAAGCGATCGAGTAAAATGCGAGGGAAACGACGGAATCGAATTCCCTGAACCATGCCGACAATGGCATTGTCTTCTACGCGGAGGATGATAACATCGCCTAAGAATGCTGAAGAATCCTCTTTTGTTGGTACCATTCTAACGTACGAACGATACTGGTCCCCGGCAACAAGGGGGGTAGCGAAGCGCATGGAGCTCCACCCAGACGTAACGCAGTAGTTAGCCTGAGTGTCGATGGCGTCGGAGCAGTTCATGATGAACCCAGCAAGATGTGCAACGCTGTCTATAAAGTATGGAGGAACAGTCCATGTTGCAGAATCTTCCTTTGTACTGAGCTCAACGTCAGCAAATCCTTCTAGACCCCGCATCACAACCGACTGCATCCCACGGTACTTGTCAGCATAGTCGACCAAATTTTTGGCAAATAAAGTGTATGCCATGCTTCTGGTTAGACGACTCGCTTCACCCCTGGCTGCCAGACTATCCAGCATTTCAATGCGGTGCTGAACAAGGTGAGCTATTGGGGTCCAGCTCGAAAACCAATCAACGGCTTTGCCGCAAACGATATTTGCATTAACAAAGGGCTCAGAAATAGTCATGTCTCTGTTGACATTTTGCCACGTCAAGTTGACAACGCCCAAATGGATGTCTGCGGTGCGTGCGGTTACCTGTATGATCTGTGGTGTGCTGGTGGAGCCTTTCTGAACTATGAGTGCTTGCTCGACAACAAGATTTGTTATTTCCATGTCAGGGCATGGGGCATCTGGGTAAAACTCCTTGTATAATATTTCGCCAAGGGTATAGGCGATGTCGGCATGGATCGACTGTAGGACATTAGCATGTACTGACTACACATGGAGGAAGCTCCTTACCGATGTTATCACACCGCTGTCATTCATTCGGTGCCCATTGGCCGCGGCCAGGAAGTCTTTCTGCATAAGGTCGGATCGCATGACGACACTTCCGCCGATACCATCTATGTGCTTCTCGACGATCTTATGTACCAAAGAGGTTACAACCTCAGAAGCTTGCTCGTCGGTAGAGTTGGGTCCTAACATATTCGAGCTTTTGTCATAATATGTGTTGCCCTTGGTCAGGCACCAATCGCCGTTGTATTGCATCCAGTACTTCTTTTCATCCCATGCATATGTCGGCAAGTCTAGGAGGCGAACTTGATTCTCGAAAGGTCTATGGAACTCGTTCCAGTTCAGTCCGACGCCCGCGAGATATAGCTTGCTCATTGTTTCCGCTAGTGTTTTCCAGTTATTCTCATCGCGACGGATGGAAGGTAAAGCAAGCATCTGTGAAGATAGTGTACTGTGAACAAATCCTGTACAGACCGGATGCGGGCCTATTTCGATCCAAATAGTATCGGAATCAATCGAAACACCCTCGGCATTCTCCAGCGCAGAGACGAAGTTGACAGCCTCTCTCGTCGCGCGACGGACGTATTCTGCATTGAATGTTCGATCGTCAAAAACGACTCTGCAAAATAAAGGAGAGATAATTGGCAGCTTTGGCTCATGAAACACAACGCCACTCCTGCAAGCTGCCTCGAATTCATCAAGAATGGGGTCTGTCTGCTCGGAGTGAAATGCATAAGGAACCTTCAGCTTTATACAGCGAAATCCTGCAGCTTCAAGGGTGAGAGTAATATTATCCATATCCAACACCGTACCGCTAAGAACGGTATCGCTTGGGCTGTTGATACAGGCAACGGTGTACGGCTTTCCTCGCGCAGTCTCGACAATGTTCTGCAATGGAGCCCTCACGGCTAGCATACAATAGGTGTTCGGCTCACAGGCATTTTGTAGCATCTCAGCCCGCTTGCCGACCATAAAGATAGCATCGCTGGCGCTGATAACTCCAGCCACCTGCATAGCCGCGTATTCGCCGAGCGAATGGCCTATCACGACATCTGGGGTGACGCCGAGGGATTGCCAGTAGTTGGCTAGGGCCATTTCAACACAAACCAAAGCGAGCTGCGTTACAATAGCAGAGTGCACATAGTCCCTTGGATGGGTTCCGTCAATTGCAGAAATAAACGACGGAAAATTCTGGCCTTGAACAAGAGCGTCAAGATGCTGGATGTGATCGCGGAACGTAGGCGCATCGTGATACAGCTCCAGAGTCATTGAGCTGTAGGAAGCGCCTTGTCCCGTGAAGGCAAAAGCGACAGAGGGTGCAGTGGTTCCTGTTTTCCCGACGGGCCTCGCGGCATTGACATTTTCGGATTGCGCGAGCAGCTTTGCTATAATCCAATCTATGCTTGACGCTGTGACAGCAGCCCTGTAACTGTGCTGATACCTCCGTGCTGTGGTAGTATATCCCAGGTCTAGCAGGCTCACAGTTTCACGATTGCTGCGGAGATAATCGACCAGTCTCTGAATATTCTCAGCCAGAGATGCTTTAGTCTTTGCAGAAACGACAACGGCGTGAGTTCCGCGAGTATCGCAAGTTTGTGGCGCAACCCTTGTGGGCGCCTCTTCTACTATCATCATCGTGTTGCCACCCGCAGCGCCAAAATTGTTGACAGCGGCGATTCGTTTTCTCGTTTGCTGTACCCACGGCGTATTTGAGAATGGAATATGAACGTTTCGCTTGTCGAAGTCTTTCGGAAATCTCGGATTGATCTCTGTTTTGATACCAATGTGCCGAGGTATGGCTTTCTTTTGGAGCATTAATAGGACTTTAATAAGAGCTGTCGTACCAGCTACCGATTCACCGTGGCCAAGATTTGATTTGACACTTCCAATATGAAGGGGTTGGTCTGGACGACGACGTGGTGCGGAGGCGGGCGCATAAACCTCCAGGACACCTTGCATCTCCTCATAATCGCCAGCTTGGGTACCCGTACCGTGCAGCTCGATGTATGTCACGTCAAGTGGATTAATTCCTGCTTGCCGAATCACTTGTTTTGACAGGTATGCCTGGTGTCCAGCATGAGGGTGTGTGATCGAGACAGCCTCTGCGGAATGGTTTGTACCAGTAGCAAGGATGAGACCGAGAATATTGTCGTTGTCTGCTTGAGCATCTTCTAGTCTCTTGATCACCAAAGAGCCTACCCCATCAGCACGGCAATAACCATCTGCAGTGGCATCCCACGTTTTACAGGCGTTATGTCCTTTAGTAAGGAAGTGGCCTTTCCCGAGTCCGGTAAAGCCATCGGGATTCGTTAGGATATTGACACCGCCGGTCACAACCATGTCTACATTTCCGTTCCATAAGGCCTGGCAAGCTAGCTGTTGGTAATGTGGTTAGAATAAAGATTCGCCAAGGATATAATACGGAAAGGGCAAAGGCAAACGTACCTCGATTGCTGCCAGTCCGGAGGAACATGCTGTATCAACACTATAACTCGGACCAGCAAACTTGAAAAAATAGTTGATTCGGCCCGGACCAAACGCACGGCATCCTCCAGGGATATAATACGTCCCCACCTCCTGACCCTGATTGACCTCTCGATAGTCATCGGCTGCTTGGCCAAAGTACGTTCCTATTCGGTCCAACCTTGTGGATAGGGTGCGATTACCGACAAACCCCGCTCTTTCTAAAGCTTCATATGCTGTTACCAACATAAGACGCATCTGTGGGTCGACAGCCAATGCCTCTCGAGGAGACATGTTGAAAAAGGCAGCGTCAAAAGATGCAGGGTCATCAACGAAGCAGCCATAGCGCGTCATGGTCTTGTTCATGTCTTTCCCTTCAGCGTCGAAATGCGTATCGATGTCAAATCTATCTGGCGGGATTTCGCGCGATACATCAAGTCCGTTCTCAAGAACCTCCCAGAACTTTTCGGTATCTGTAGCGCCACCAGGCAGTCGGCAGGACATGCCAACAATGGCAAGTTTTGCTTGCTTAAACCCGCGAGGCGTTGAGTTCCTCAAAGTTGGATCTTGCAAGGATGATAAGAGGCTAATTACAGAGATTTTTGTATCTCTTAAACTCTCTTTCAGGGTTTCCTCGAGATCATGCAAAGGAATGGATTTTCCAAAACAATGGAGGGTAATGCTGGCTAAGGAACTGATCTTTGCACAGCTGACTAGGCTTGCAATGACCTTGTTCCATTCTATTGCTTTGGTAAGAAGCTCAGCAACGACAAGCTCAAACAGTTCCACTCCATTCGCAGCGTGGTAAGGATCTCCACTACTGGTAGAATGTAGCATATTCATCGGCTCAAATGACTGCTCCAGTTTGACATGCAATTCTTTGACACCCTTGTGGACAATTGCTTGAATGTCATCTGAACCGTAAATATGGGGAGCATGGCACAGACCTCCGTAAACTGGCAATGCGATTGATGTAGCATCCCGAAACAATTTTGACCTCTGGAAAAGATTTTTAAGCCTTGAAGGTGGGCCGCTAATGGTGACGGACGTTTCGCTGATTGCGCTGACAAAAATTCTGTTGGTGTTTGGGCCTGGGTTTGAACTATGAAGAGCATCGAGCTCGGCTTGAACCGTTCTAGGGTCAATATTGTGGACTACATACGCCCATGTTTCAGGGCGTTCGGAAGAGTCTTGAGCCTCGAGCTGACTTGAAATAGACTGGACATGAACCCCCATTCGGAAAGCAAGGACAATCGCGTCGGCTCCATGCAGCGGAATATCTGCAACAAGAGGCGCCATGGAGACCGCCGCACCACTTAGTAGCCCAACTCCCAGAGCAGCTAAGTGAGCCTGCTTCAAATTTTGATGGAGGGTAAAATTATCTCCGATATGACTGCTTGAGTTAGCTTCTGGTGAATATCGGGATGCATACCAGAGACGGCTTACTTGATGTACAAGGCCAACTGCACAAGAACCAAAAGAACGCCATCGACTGCTCCGCATAGTGGACCAGTACGTAGATCCGGATCGTCAGCCCATTCGAACAGACTTTCGAACGACGAGAAGAGTTGCAGAAGTCCAGTTGGAAGCGACTGGATCTCGTTCTTCACCGCTGCCGTAGCTCGCGAAATGAGTTGAGCGAGCATATTGTGGCTGCTAGCTTGACTGCTATTGTATAATTGTCGAAAGATGGCCTGCAAATCGCCTGTAGGAAATTCGTTGCTGAAATAAACAACTTCCATGTCGCCGTGGCTCCTCATGTTGCCGTGACTCTGTACTGATCTGCAGTGAGGGGCGTGTATAAATTTATTCCCAACTTTCAGCAGCTAGGGTCAGCACTACCGAGTAAAGAACTATTGCAGATCGATATACTGGGTGCAGATATTAAGTGAACGCGTATCGGCGTCTTGTGACGCAATGTAGACTGACGTAGTCAGGGGGTTAAGGGCAAGTTCCAATCGCGCAAAATGACTTGAAAATTCGAATCTTGGCAGATTCTCATAGTAATAGGTTTTGCGGAATTAAGTCGCGGATAATTGCCAAGGCAGTAATACTGAGGCCCAAATTACATGATGCCCCCCCTGTGTCCCCGTCTAGAATCGCTCCGAGCCTTGTCGCAGCTTTCAGCACGTTAATGCTAGAGCTGTTCCGATCGGTATATTATCGGGTTATTTCAATCGTGAGCCTTAGACTTCCGAAATTCAACACACTTCATTGTGTAGCTGCTGAAACTGCTCCTGCTTCTCCAGGTGGCGAGGCCGGACTTCCAAGATATACGGCGGATTTAGGCGGGTCAATTCGCAATTCGCACCGATCAGTGGTTCCTTACCAATGATCAGATTCTTGTCGGAAACTTTTGGTCAGGACCGAGAGAGCTGTTGCACATATTTCCAATTCTCAAAGCTTTTGACTAGTAGTTTTTTTTTTTTTAAATATTTCTTGCTTTTCCCATGCTCGCAGTCGCCACTCAACAAGCAAGTTCAGAAATGGAGACCCGAAATAACCATGACAAAGGGGGCTATAGACAGATTAACAAAGCGCTCAACATCTGTGCATTCGACGATTACCTCAGAGGGCAAACTGCCAGTCTCCCTTCTTTACCTAATGTGGAGCAGATCACTCCAAGAGTACTACGCGTGCTTGGACAGAATCCCGGCAAATTTACGTTCCAAGGCACCAATACTTTCGTGGTTGGGACTTCCGAGTCTCGCATTCTGATCGACACCTCCGGAGGAGAGCCTGAGTACATTTTACTACTTGCCCATGCTCTCGAGGTCCGAAATGTCCGTCTGCAATACGTGCTCATTACACATTGGCACGGTGATCATTGTGGGGGTGTCTCGGATATCGTTCAAACGTATCCACACCTCAAAGACCACATTTATAAGAATGACCCAGAGCCCGGGCAGCAAAACATCGCTGACGGACAAACCTTCCGAGTCGAGGGAGCGACAGTCACTGCCGTGCACACTCCGGGCCACTCAAAAGACCACATGTGCTTCAGACTAGAGGAAGAAAGCGCCATGTTCACCGGTGATAACATCCTTGGGCACGGCACGAGCGCAGTCGAGGACCTCGGCGTGTACATGTCGAGTCTCAAGAAGATGGCGGCTCAGAACTTCGTTGTCGGCCATCCTGGCCATGGTGTTAAAATAGACAACTTGCCCGCCAAAATTGAACGGGAATTAGCCCAGAAGCTGCGGCGGGAGACTCAGGTCTTGGCCGCTCTCAGGCTATCGCAAGAGCGCGGTCAGAGAAGCGTGAGCGTCAAGGAATTAGTCGCTGCCGCGTATGGCGCCTCGGTGGATGAGACCACGCGCACTATGGCCTTGGAGCCGTTCACGGAGGAGGTGCTCAGGAAAATCGCGAGCGATGGAAATGTCGGATTTGAAGTTCGAAGTTGCCAGAAGAGATGGTATCTCCTGCAGAAACAAACCACCGGCCAACGGACAAGGGTAGTCAGGGCTACGCTGCCAATGATCTCGGGATTTACTTTAGATCGTTCTATATTGGAGTGAATGGCGCCTTCGCTTGCTTGTTTAATTTTGGCAAAATTATTAGCCGCCCCGATTTGACAGACACAGAGACAAAGGGGAAATGTTTGCTCCGACACAGGGTAATGATGAACTTTAGATCTTGAGATCGGTCTCGAATTTTTACCGGCTGCTGATCTCAGCAAAGAATTGTATACAGAAGGACAGCAATTCAACTGTTTTTTTGACTGCATATCACGCTTTGATGTTGATGAAACAAATATAGCTCTAGCTATTTCTCAGCAGCCCTCTCAACACCACGGAAAGCATGGCCATACTTCTCCGCATATCGTTGATCATGAAGTCAAAGGTACGAACACTCAATGGCGTCGAAATCTCTTCTCCAGCGGTTGCCATGAATGTAGTTGCAAGATGATTTTGTTTGTGTCCGTTGCTACCACGACCGGGTTGTGGGACTGGAGCAGGCAAATTAGGTTGGCTAGAGCTTGGTCTCGATACTTGCTGGTCCAGTTCCTTGCATCTTATGGCGAGTTCCGATATGAGCTTATGTATTCGATGCAACTCCTGAAGTACTCGCTGCGCGGCCACTCGTAAAGGTGATTGCGCATTGTCTTCGACTTCAATGATGGGAGTCAAGGTTCCTTTCTCACCTAGAGCACGAGCTATATCAACCAGGCGCTTGGCATACATGTCAATGGAGCCAGACAGGCTGCATACACTCGAAGCACTACCGTTGACGGAGTTGGTCGAGCCACGCATTGAAGCGGTAGACGCGTATCGAGCGAGAATTTTGGTCGTGATCGTGAGTACGATCATGAACAGGAATGAATCGTTTTTACACAGCGTACATGCCAAAATATCTAGAACTGCAGTAATGTCTCGATTGTTATTCTTGACAAACTCTGTGGCCAAGTCGTGGTCAGGTATCTGCGTATCCAAGGAGCCTCGAGGACCAGAGAGTATTTTCAGCGTACCCAGCGCTTGCTCCATGCATTGGCAGGTGGATCGATTGGGGTCATGACTGAAACCATCGCTCTGCAGATCCTCAAGATGATGAAATGGCGATTGTGCGTTGCCGTAATTAGCTGTTGACGCTTGTTCCAATGGATCGCCACGGGTCATCGCTGAGCATAGTGACGAAGGATCGAGGGAGCCTATGTCACTAGATGCAGCGCCTGCAGATAAAGAAGAGGGGCCCGATGAAGTAGGGCTGTGCGTCGCGCTATTTGTCGTTTGGTTGTTCATTCGCCCGTTTGGGTCCAGAGTGGTCGAGTCCCCCATAACGACCGACGGCATTAAGTCCATTGTAACCGTAAAATCAGGGTTGGAATCGACCATGTCGCTCATGTCGAGGAGCCTTAGAGGGTCAATATCCAGGTCCGCGCAGTCCTCCCAGAATAAATCATCTGGGGGCGTGCTCGTGAAGGGTTCTCGCCTATGTATAGTGGTGCCGCAAGCACAGCTCGGACCAAAGGGGGTTGCCGCGAGTGAGAGCAAAGAATCATTAGTTTGACCCTCGTTCAGAACGCCGCCGCCTTTGTCAAGCGATGCAGGAAAACTCCGAGATGCGTGTGATGGAGCTCGTGCGAAACTGCCTGGGACCCGGCCGGGCCGCCTTGCCTGAACGTACTCGCAAGGAATGCATCGTGCTTCACAGCGCGAGCAGGTTGGCTTTTTTTTGTTGCATTTGACTTTGGAATCAGCGCAAGATCGACAGGTGCTGCGAAGCTTCGGCGGTGGTCGACTCATGGCAATCAATGTACGGCAGCGTTCCCGTAGAGCAAGATCACAGTCCACGTCTCTCTAGCTAGGGAATGAGAGCTGACAGATTTGGCAGTTCGGACGTCTCAGGAGCCCAATAACGAAAGGGAAAAATATAAGTATGCCATACTCAGGGCCTGTGGACAGACAGACGGCTTCTGGTGCGTCCACTTTTGATTACGAGCGGCCTTTCAGCTCGCGCTCCTTGCCTCGTAATATTAGGAAGATGTGGAAGTAGAAACCGACGGTTGCCTAAGCCTTGTTACAGAGTTATAGTTTACCTGGCCCCCTTATCCCTGTAACTAACCAACTGAGCAGTCCGAACCAGCACAGCTGTGACGTTTGTGGCGTTCTTTCAGTGTTGTTCTAGACAAGGCTCTCGTCTCAGCCACGGTGCTTTTTCAGGCCTACCTTATAATAGTGCCGCCTCAAGGAATATTTCTCTTAGTAGCTTTAATAGGGTTTTAAAAGCAGCAATAATATAAATCTAAGAGAATTAGGAGTTTAATATATAAGAGATATATTACAATTTACTATATATATAAA